>JAHXMU010000027.1:3743369-3799041 GCA_019455685.1 Philornis downsi | reverse complement strand
TTATTATTATTATTATTATTATTATTATTATTATTATTATTATTATTAAACATTACTTTTATTTAATACAATATTTGTTTCCCGCCGAAAGACAATTCCTTAGCACAAAAAAAAAAACAATTGGACAAGTTATTAATAGAAGATGCAAACGACTTTGAGTTGCCAAAGTATTTTCGAAATATTTCCTTAATGTAATCAGTAATTAGTAGACTGCCTTTTATAGTAACTTCCAAACAAATTGCTTATTTTCACCCGTGAATTCCTAGATTCATGTCTTTCCTACAGTTGCACTACATGAATAAAATGTAACACGCATCAGACACTTTGTACGAGTATAGCTACGCCTCAAAAACAAATTAACCAATTTAGCAAAAGTCCCTTTATAATTGCTAAGCGGATCACATCAGAAAGTTGTACTTTAATTCCGAGTATATTTTGATAGGAACTTAGTGATTTACCAATCCGCTTTCCACGTCCCCCACTCTTTTGCGTCAATTCAAACAACTAAAACATGGACCGATATAACTTGTCTTTCTCAGTATCCGGCTCTAAGGCTCTAACGAAATTTCAATAAAAACTATCGTGTACTATTATTTGTAATTGATTTGGGCCTATACAAAGACTCTGATCGAAATGACCCATTTGGAGTAGATTGGAATGCGATCCGTTCAACGTTGTATACAAAACTTAAAACCGTAACTTTATAAACTTTGTCAGATATCCGCTATATAGCTCTATATAAATTTCTTCTTGGATACAATTTTCTTAAAATCTCTTCATAATTGCGAACTACAGCCTGATTACAAGAATACTTTTGAAGAATTTTTCGTTTGCTGCAATTTTTATATGATTAACATTCCCTACAAGTTCTTGTGGTTCGTTAATTACATAACTAAAATCAGAAATGGAAACAAAGTGGACTATTTCTTTATCAAAAATATCTTATTAAATATGTGAACAGAATATGAATGACAAAATGTTGTAAAGGGTATTTCAATTGGGCACTTAATGCGATTTGAATGTGCTACAGTGCCCTCTTAACTAATAATTTGTTACACGGTAGTAATTAACCATTCACATTCATCGGTGATGAACCGGGACGGTTAATTTTAATACACCAGAGTTTTTTGTTGTAAAATTTTACATAGGTTTTTTCACGTAGCTACAAATAAATTGAAGTTTTCAAAGACAGGTAAAAAAATATATTTAATGTTGTGATATACATACTTTAAACATCGTTGCATATAAAACAAATTACGTAACACGCAACAATTTCATGTCAATAAAAAATATAATTAGAAAAGGGGAAACAATAACAAAATTTCGGAAATCAAAACTCTCAAATGCAACATTATGCACGACCAAATAATGCGGCCCCGTTGAAGGACCGCAGTCCGTTAATTAATTAACTGCAGAGTCAGTATATGGGAGAGGTGAATGTAGTCAGTTGTTTGTGTGTCCGTCCCCTAATTTTCTCCATTTCCTGTTAGGATTTTTGTCTTTTGTGTCATCTATCAATGGGGCGAAACATTGTCTTGTCACTGATTTTACCTACAATGAGATTCGACCGTTCTACTGCTTACTTGAAATTTAGACCCAGAACCTCAAAAACTTTTGCCCGATTCCAAGAAAAGATAAAGCCATCGCAATAAAATTGGCTTATTTAGATCTTCGTTGACGCAACAGTACTTCTAATCTTAATCCGATTATCAGATACGCCTGATCGCCATGATCAGAGATGCGGTCCGAATATTAGGGACGACCTACACTTCCATCAGCACTGCCTCCACTACTGCCACTTACTGACAGACTTTGCACTGGCCTCTCAAAACAAATTTCAATTGAAAGAAAAATTGGAATGAAAATAAATAATGATAATGAAGTTCACGTTGGTTATTTCTCTTAATATAGGATGTTCAGTCAGTCTCCATAAGTTGTTAGTCAAGCAAACGAACAAATAGAATAGATTTTCGTTTTGAAAAACTTTTACTTTTACACCTTTTCCCAAAGGAATGCAGGTGTACATCATTTGATACGTCAACAATGTAACACACGGAAGAAAGCATCTAAAGCACCATATATAGGTATTTTTGGATCAAATGTGTTTTTAAGCCGATATAGCGATGTCCATCCGTCTAGCAAATAAGTATGGTAGCACAATAACTGCCGGATCGTAACCGAAGATTTTTAACTGGTTATACTGCTCAGCCTCTCCTGCTTCCTCACATACAAATTGTACGAAATCCGAATTTAAATATCTCAACTTATATTTCGTAAAAATGTTTATTTTCGCCAAAATGCTTTTAGTGAAAGTACATATAAGTCAGTTCAGCTGACTGAAATTTCTACACGGGTTAGGACGTAGGAAATGTTAAAAAACCATATAATTCAACTGATATTCAGCAACTCTGATTGAATATACAAGAGAAATTATAAACATAAGTATCATGGTGGACCCTGACCAATCCAAATGCAACCCTGGTAAAACTGTGCTTGTTTCTATTTTGCGCCTGTCAAGTTATTTTGTCTGTGTGCGTCTTTTCCCTAAAGAGAGCTCAAAATACATTTATTTTTTAAATTTCGACATTTGTTTTGCCGATACTAAATGTGTTGCTAGTTGAAAATAACTGGAAAATACTTTATATCTCAACATTTGCTGTGTTATAAACAATATATTAAACAATATATTATAACAATATATTATTCGTAAGAAACAATTTCTATCAAAATTTCAAGCAAAAATTTGTGCACCTCTATACGTCTGCAGTGAGGTCAAAGTCGGAACTGGAGAAGAGGATATGTACATATATTGAATGCACTCAATTTGCATGCGCGGAGTAGCCAACCCGAAAAAATGAAACTTCTGTACATGCTGAAGAAATAATGAAGTCAAAATTGAAACAGTAAAGACGAATGGGACATTGTTATGCAAAATATTTTGTTACCACTGTCTCTTTCCTGACTTTTGGTGTCCAAAATTAAATTAGCAAATCGCGTTTTAATAAATGTGATTAAAAACCAGTACTCTACTTCAATTACGTTAACTGAATTGCGTATTTCTTCGCCAAATATCCCTTTACCAATAATGAATATTTTGTAATTTGAACATAAAGCAATGATCCAAAATATGTAAAGCCTGAATAAGCACGACAATACATACAGCAATGCAGGCCGCATTCATTCGCTGATTTAATTTGATAATAACCTGACAATTTATAAGCTATTTTGAATATCGTAATCTATAAATACATATATGGGTTTTTAAAATTTTTTTTGCAGTTTTCTACGAATTATTGTTTACAGAGGATAAATTGTTTGAGATCAATTTATATGAGATATACCCGAGTGCCGGCTAATTCAGTTCATTTTCATTTTCATAACTAAGTTTATGGAATGAATGTTGTGCTTAGAACATATGGGTTAAATCGGTGGTTTTATGGGACATGCCGGAAGTGCGTGGTTACTTTGGCGATTTCTCAGAAATTTATCAGGAATTATGAAGAAACACGACGAACGATGCCTTAGGATGGAACAGTCTACAAACGGATGTGGCAATGCGATCCATTTTCGTTTTGAGACTTTAGTAAATGTGCGCCAAGTTTGACAGAAATTAGCGCAACTTGATAAAAGATATAAAACTGAAAATGTTTTCTTAATTCGGTTATTTATTTATCGGGGTGTACCAGAAGCGGTGCGGCTATTCGGTCGATTTTCTGGAACTTTTCAGAGCATCGAAAACGGAATGGGCGAAAACTTGAGTTGATGCAGCATTCGAATCACTAGTTGCAGAGAAAAATAAAATTCGGGATATCGGGCAATTTTTATGTGAGGTACCAGAAGAGATGGATCGATATAGTTGCTTTACAATTCCCAACTACAATCCGAGAAAATATTAAGCTGTGCAAAGTTTTAAGAATTTTCGTAAAAATTTACAGCATTTATCATGTCTTCCGCACAGCCAAACAGTCAGGTGGATATCGCTCAATTGACTTAAAAAGTCACGAAACACTTTTGGTCAAAAAATGTTTGGTACTTTCAACGCTTCTTCCTTCGTAATACAAATGATATACCTCGTATACCTGCGCTCCTCCGGATGGAGGCATAAACACTCATTTTTAGAAATAGACTGCAAGAAATTTTAAAGTTAACCATAAGTGGAATTAACTACAACCATGAATGGAATAATCGGTAAGGAGAACACTTGCCAACATTTCAGCCACAGAAGAAACCTAGACGAAACACCCTTTACAACACTTTCTCATTCACGTTTTTTTCATGTATTTACTACGACTTTTTTGCAGTGCTGCAAATGATTTAGTGGTTATTTAATTGAAAAGCTTTAGGGCTGCAGAACAAAAAGAAAACGTTGCAACGAATAAGAGAATACTGTTAAATATTACACGGTCTTGTGAGCAGGAATCGGCTACACCCCATAGACTGGTGGTGGAAGGATGTTAGCTATCGCGAAACCAAGCAAAAATGTACATGAAATACATTTGCCTGAAGTAAGATAAATATATGAACAGGTTCTTACAACAGATTCCACGGAATGAATATGCCGATAACCACCACGACGTTGTAACTATGGTTATGGTGGTTACAAACTGGAAAATGATTGTTTCAACAATTCAGCTGACTGGGGGTTATATTATGTGTTAATTGGTAAATGTGTTGAAACACACATGTCAGTACGTAGATTTACTATATTAAGCTGCATTTAATAGTGGCCATAAATTGAAATTTGTTCAAAAAAATTGTAATGTAGCCGATAATCAGCAAAAGAAATGGCATTTCGGAACAAATGTGCTACATCGTATGAAAATGACTGCTAATTGGGAAGAAATAAAGTATATGAAGACTAAAATGAAAAGCTATCCTAATAATTGCAGTGGTTTCTATTCTTCAGTATCACAGTTCTAACTGTAATTTAATTTGACACAAATGAAACAGCTATTTGAGATTTATCCATAAAATACAAAGTGGTTTCAAATTATGTCAGTGAAAATACTACACATTTCTAAAGTAAAAAAATGCTGTCGAATACGGTAATAACAAACTCAAAACGTTCTTTATGAGCAAATTTCATTATATGTTTATGTAATACAGTAAACATATCGGTGACACCAACAAAAATGGTGTTTCGTGATGGCAAAATACCACATCAGAGTATAGACCTGACAGCTTAATGTTAGCTCGTTCCACCACGGATGCTAAGATTCTATTTAAAACTGCTTTTATACTTTTACCCGAAGGAATGAATGTATATATCGTTTGATACGATCAAAAGTTTAACGCTCATCGAATGTATCAAGTATTTTTTGCCCAAAAGTGTTTATCTGACTGGCTGGTGGACGCAATAAATGTCGTTGTATTGAATTGAGTCTATTTTGGCATTTGTTATGTGTTTGGTGAAGTAAGTTTTGGAAATGAAAACCGGGGGCATTGTCACACCCCTTCTAATATCTCCCATATCAATTAACTTAATTTTTCCTCTGTAAATTTTACTCCGTAGACCGAAGTTACTTACCTTTTTGGCAATAGTATAATGCGTCACAAAATTTGAAAAAAAAATCAACCGGATAGCCAGATCAACGCATTCCTTGATTTAATTGCACACAATTCAGTATAATTTAGCACGCATCACTTATTTACCAGATGAAAATTGATTGGATTTCGACACATACAAATTGACTGATTTAGCTTAAATTAGAATGAAAAATCAGTGATCCTTCTATAATTTCTAAGCGAGTGATTTCTGAAAGTTGTAATTTTTCTTTTTCGATTGTGTTTTAATTTAGAGAATTTTTTTGATAAGAGCCTAGCGACGTGATAACCATTCTGGCAACTCTCACACTTTTGCGCCAAAACAAAACGTTTTTGCATGAAGGTATATGTAAGTCAGTTCACCTGACTGAAATTTCGATACTGGTTTTCATTATCTTCTTAAACCGACTATATGAAACCACAAAGTTGTTTGTGATTGAACTTGTTTCGGCACTGACAGAGGGCGCCAAATGTGACGTTTTTGTGTAAAAGTAGACCGCAAAAAATATGTTCAATCAAATTGTTATTCTATTGTTTAGAAAAAAAATTTCCAATTAATAAAATATTTCTCTTAAGTATAACGTCGAAACACAACTGCTAAAATATTGGTTCGTCCAAAGCATTATTTGGTTGAAAGTTAAAAATTTTTTAAAACTTTGACGAAACAAAAAAAATATATTACATAGAAAAAAATCAAATTGTATTATTAAAATATGAGAACGTAATATTTTTCTTCTGGTTTTTGTGATGGTTTGAACCATTATCCAAAAAAAACTCGAACAGAAAAACTGAAAACTAGAAAAAAATGTTGTCAACTTTCTGGAACGAGAGACGTAAAAATTATCAAAGTTTGATGGATCAGAAAACAAAAAATAAAACATTTTTTTGTTTTATTTTTCTAATAGTTTGGAAGGGTAAATGCAAAAATTATCAAAGTTTGCTGAACTAGAGAAAAAGTGATTTTTTACTTTTTTGAAATAGAAATATCGGACTGATCGAATTCTGCTACAACTTTGTATTTCTAGTGTCTGGTTTTTGTGGTATTTTTGCAAATTATTGTGCAACTACGATATAAAAACATATGCAAATGTGAACACTGATTTGTTTGTGCACACAAGTTGAGGGTATATACGTGTTAAATCATTAGAAATTTTACGCAAATAAGGTCATTTTCGAGGGTGTTATAGTGTGACCAAATTTAGAGGCAAATGGATCTGGTACACGAAGGCATGGTTCCATTCTGGCCAAATTTTTCACTTAAGTACAGATTACAAATATACAAATTCATGCAAATTTTGGACAATATAAGTTATGGTGTGATAAAATTTTCAGACCTACGAGGGCGGTCCCAAAACTAGCCGACATGACATAGAAGACACAAAAAAGTCGGAAAAAATTTTCTTTATTTTTCAACATAATCTCCTTTTGGCTCGATACAGCCAAAAACGTTATTCAATAGCTTCTGCACCCTATTTATAGCAAAAACCGTCGAACTCCTTAAAACTGTCATCAACCGCAGACTCTACCTCTTTACTGTTGGCAAACAGAAAATAGTTCCCATAGAGCTAAATCTGGCGAATAATGGGCGTGATAAAGCAATTCGATCTTTAATTCATTACTATTAGCTATCGCAACAGTGGATGTGTGAATTGGAGAATTGTCTTGACAAAACATCGCTTTCTTTTTCGCCAAATGCGGCCTTTCATCCATAATTTCATCACTTAAACGCTGCAATAAAAACGCTGAACATAATATTCGCCGTTGATGATTTTTCCTTTCTAAAGATCATCAATAAAAATAATTCCTGACTGAGAACTTTCAAATGAAAATATTGAATTACATTACTGTGACCATTTTTTTCCATGTTTATGAATTCACTGAGATCGTTTACTTTTGATGGCTCAAATAAAAATACTAAAGAAAGTGGCGCCTTAGAACTTAAACAGTATATTTTATAAGGTTGCCACTTTTCACCAAAATAATATTTTTCAAACTACTGGCACCATCTTTACGTCAGGTCGGCTAGTTTTGGGACCGCCATCATATTATTCCATGTGTATGGGAGGTACGCTGTGTATTCTTCTTAACTAGGGCCCAGAAAGACAATGTACTAAATTTCATTTATCTGCAAGCACTACTCCTTTTTTTAATCCAATTTTTTTATGGACGAAGCACCCAGTTTGAACAAAAATCCTTTGACAGCAACGTTCCTCCCTTTTCCATCATCAAACTTTCCAAAATTTACATACTTTACATTTTGCTTTGTCTACGAATTCAGAGAAGCCAGTTTCCAGTTTCCGTATATTCAGGCAGTTGTTGCCAGATGGCTAGATTCCGTAGTAAGTTGTACCGAAATTTGTTCAACGGGGCTAAAAAACCGTTCGCTATAAAAAAGTTCACTTTAAACGTTCTCGTTACAAACGGGAAAAATCAATCGTTATAAGCATAATAACTGTGGTCGTTGTAAGCATTTTGTACTTTATGCGGGAAAGAGAATCGTTGTATATATATTTATGGGTAAACGTTAAAGTTCACATCGTCACCTTAAATGCAAGACAGCGTAACATCAAAATTTTGAAAATCGAGGTTTTGATGGGATATGATGCAAATGACTTAAATACGTGTACCTGCAAAGCTTTAGGCACCAATGTCAAAAAATAACTGCTTTATGAACCAAATACGAAACAGCGTAACAACAAAAACAAATATTTCACAATGCAAAACAACTTAACATCACGTATGTTATAACAATACAAACAATACTGTTAAATTTAATTTGCTAGATCAGAACGCAGGGCCAGCGACAGTGGCAAAGAATATGAAGGAATTTCCGAACGAAAAATTTCCCAAAAAGAGCCAAGAAAAATGAAGGCTGGGTGTATATCCAAGTACTGTGAAAAGTGTAGAAAGTGCTCGCAATTTTGTGAAAGCGTACGGAAGAAAATATTTAATAGCTTCTGGCAGATGTCTTGGGACCAGAAGAAAATCTATGTGACCAGTCTTATTGAATTTAAGAACAGAATACGGATATATATATATATGTTGAAAATTCCAGACGTTCAATATCGAAGTCATATTATTTAATGAAAAACTCTACCAGACTTCAAGTATGCCGAACAATGTTTTCAACAACTTAACAGAATCGATGGTAAGAGGTTAGGTACAAGAAATGAATAAACATGATACTCAAGTTGGTCCAGAAAAACAAGTAAAATTGCGAAACCAGTCTCGAAGAAATACAAGTCAACAAGAAAAATATAGAACCAACATGGAATTTTTGGAAAAATGGTTAAATGATGTGCCAAAGTTAGAATCGCATTATAGACGCCAGTATACGAGGAAATTATATTTCCAGTCGGATTTTAAGTCCTATACCCATATGTGCCAAATCTTCATTAAACATTGCGAATCACAAAATGGCTGTCATTTGGTATCATTTCCAACCTTTTTGGGAATTCTCAAGAAACACAATTATGCTATATACAAGCCCAGAAATGATATGTGCGATATTTGTGTTTCATATAAAACAAAAAATGTTTCACAAAATATTTATGATGCTCATAGAAAAGAGATAAAATACACGAAAGATGAAAAGATGTGTGACACACAAAATGCAAAATCTGGGTTGTGCTTGCTAATATGTATAGATATGCAAGCCGTAAAACTTATTCCCCAGTTAAAGGCTAATGCTTCATACTACAAAGTAAATTTTCAAATACAAAATTTTACAATTTATAATGTAATTACACATGAATCGGACAATTATGTTTGGGATGAGACATAAGGTAATCTTGTGGCATCAACTTTTGCAACATGCATAATTACATATTTGAGAAATGTCACCAAAACTTAATCATATTATTATATATTCCGACGGTTGCTATTACCAAAAGCGAAATGCAGTCCTCTCAAACGCTTTGCTTTCTCTGTGTATTGAAAAAGATATTACCATAGAGCACAAATATTTAGTCGTTGGACACACGCAGATGGAGTGCGACTCCACTCACTCCTTAATACAAAGAAGGATAAACAATAGAGCCATATATTTACCTTCACAACTTGTTGGCATAATGGAAGAAGCACTGAAAAATCCCTTTCCTCTTAATGTTCACCATTTGGGTCACAAATATTTCCTTAACTATGAAAATCTTCACAAAACGCTTTCCATCAATTAGACCAGATAAACGAAAATTAATTTAATAAATAACATAATTATATTTTGAATAACTTTAGGCAAAAAGGCTGGAGATCCAACGGTCAATATGATACGTGTTTTGGGCTACGATCCAACTGGAGTCATATATTTTAAAACGAATATAACCCACGATTATGAAATACTTCCACAAAGATGCACCAAAATTAGCTTGACTGAAACTTAACAGTTGCATTCAGAAAGGCTGAAGATTTCTAAAAAGAAATGGGATCATCTGCAAGAACTTAAAGTTTTAATTCCACCAGACTGTCATAACTTTTATAATAGTATCCCATTTGAAACATAATTTGTGTGCAATATGGAGTTTATTATTATAGTTATTCACTTTTTAATGTTTTTAATAAAATACAAAAATCGTAAATTTTGAAGAACACTTAAATTTTAATTTCAAATATGAACTGAATAAAAACTTAAAAAACATTTTTTGGAAAATATTTATAGATTGTCTTTATTCTATCCAAAATAGTCAGTAGATCAATGTTTTTGTTACTTAATTCCAATTTGATTTGATGTTACGTTTTTTTTTTTCAAAACAAGCTATCAAGACAACGTAACACACTAGAGCGGAAAAAACAAGAACAAACTAAAAACCTTTTTTTTGCAAATTACACCCTATACTTTTATAAACAAATGGTGCAAAAATGGTTTAAAACCATTAACCATAAACCTAAAACCATTAACTAACTGGTATTCACTTACTTGCTTCTCCTGTAAAATTACTAATATGCTTGTTACGCTGTCTTGCATTTAAGGTGACGACATATACCACTGTGTCAAAAAAGTAAGGACAGTTTTATTTATTTATTTATTTATTTATTTTTTTAATCTTTGTTTATGCATATAAATACATACTTCTGGGAACGTTTTCCAAAAGTCCGCAGTGGAAATAGTCACACCCGCAATGGAATCGACTCTCAAAAATAGCGAGTAGCATCGTGCTTAACCAGGTGAATATGGTGGTTATGGAGTGCTATGAACTGAGATTTTGCGCGTCTGAATCCCAAAATGTCTTAACATTTAAGTTGTCTGTTTCGTTTGAAAAGCTTGCATAATCACTAAGACCCTTAGGTTTTTAAGCATTTGCATATTGAAATAATAGCCAAGCAGCTGTGAAGCCGGCTTTCATCCCAACATCGAAAAATCGACTTTCCATGTATATCAAAAAGTGGGGAAGTTAACTTCTTGGGTCTGGTAGAGATCCCTACCCAATAATTTCCACTTTTTACCGGGTAAAATTTAAAAAAATAATAATGACTTAATTGCAAAATGTATATTACACAGTGTAAAAATATTGTAAATGCTTACGAGTTGCTAATTCGACTCTGAATTCAAAAACTTGTGCAACTAATTATTTTGACATTGGGTCGGACAGATAACTATTTCGGTATTCGACAAGTTTATATAACTTCACAAATTAGTTGAGAAGTTCCCCACTGGTACGAAGCTGATTTCAAGGAATACGAAAAATCAAACATAACCATACTATCACAAGTTCTTGCTCATCGGACACAATTTAATAGACGCTATTGATGTCAAAAAGGCCAACATTGCTTAACGAAGAGCTAAATGGTGTACCTTCGATTTATTATGTTCGTTCTTAAATTTATTGTCGATTCTTATTATAACTTGACTATTTGCGTGAAGCACTCGGCCCACAAAGTCTGCGTTCACCTTACACATTTTCAGTAGATATAAAAAAACATTTTCAATTTAATCCACCTATTTTCAATTTAATCAATTTAATATAAATAAAGAATTTATGAAAATATAATTATTTTTAGTCAATATTAATTATGTGTTTTTTTATATCTAATCAAAATGTATAAGGTGAACGCAGACTTTGTGGGCCGAGTGTATATGGAATCTAACTAGCAAAGCCAAGATCCAACTGCATTTGCTGTTATTGAGTTAACAGTTCTCCGTTAACACATTAATTTTAGCTACCTAACCTAAACATCCTGAGCCAAACATAGGCATATGGTAAACATACCGCCTCGACACAATAATGATTTCCTTTTGACGTCATATTCTTTTGGTTGTGTGAATATGCATGATTTTGTGCCAAATGATTGTCATACTCGTATGTGGGAAGTATTGATTTTCTTTTTTTAATCGAAGAAAACGGCGGCTGAAGCTTATCGAGAGCTTCAAAACGTTTACGGAAGTGCTGCATTTAAATGAAACAACGTGTCGAAATTTGTTCCGTCGCTTTAAAAACGGAGATTTTGATACTAACGACCATTCGCGTAAAGCAAGACAAAAAAAATTCGAAAACACTGAATTGACGGCTTGCTTCAATATTAGGAGTTACCCGCCTAGCCATTTCCAGGCGATTGCATGCGTTGGGAACGATTCATAAGCAAGGAACTTGACTTCCTTATGAGTTGAAGCTGAGGCGCATTGAGCTTCGTTTTTCCGCCTGTGAACAAATGCTTCAGCGACAAACAAGGAAGGGGTTTCTTCACCTACCCACCTACCTTACCCCACCTACCATATTCTCCAGATATTGCGCCGTCCGATTAACACTTGTTCCGTTTGATGGCACACGGTTTGGCTGACCAGCATTTCCCCTCATACGACGACATCAAGGAATGGCTAGATTCGTGGATAATCTCAAAAGATTAACAGTTTTACTGTGACGCAATTCGAGCTTTGCTATAAAAATAGGAAAAAGTAGTAGCTAGCGATGAGCAATACTTTGAATCATTTGTAAACTTGTTTTCATAATAAAGTTGCTCTTTATGCTTTGTTGTTGCTCTTTATGCTTTGCTCTTTAATAAATAAAAACAGCGAGAACTTAGTTGTGCATCTAATAAATAAAAGTAAGATGTTTCACGAGTGGGAGAAAATACTTCAGACTGTACATCCACCTTCTCTATTTAGAACAAGTGCGAAACAACGAAGTTATAATGAGTTAAAAATTAAGTTATGTAACGAACGATATATTTGCTTACTGTGACTGATTGTTAGCACTTACGCCAATCTAAGTTATGCCGTTGCCTAGATCTCAGTCCATAGTTTTTGAAATACGTACTGATCCACTGATTCCAACACCTAGCCCATATATTTCAGAAGGATTTCAGAACTTGAGATTCTTCGAATTTATTTTTCCTAGTTACTACAAGGAAAAATAAATCGTTGTGCAAAAATTCCAACACCTGCGCCAATCTAACTTATACCATTGGAGTCTATAGGTTTTGAAACAGTGGTCCATACATTTAAAAAGAATTTCAGAACTTGAGGATTTTTCGATTTTATTTTTCCCTGTAGTAAATACATCTTGGCGCACTGTGCAAAATGCAAACACTTGCATCAATCTAACTTATGCCGTTGGATAGATCTCCATAACTCTGGAACGTGGTCCATATATTTCAGAAGTGTAAATGATGTAATGCACGCATTTAAGGTTGGAACGAGACTGCTTTTTATTTCAAATGTTCTAATACTACTATTTACAGAAATTATGGTACGTACATTTGTGTTGTTGTATGTAGTATGGTAGTAATTAATTAGTACTAAAGTAAAAAGAAAATTATTATTACTCCATCCTAAATTTTTAAAGCTACATGGAATCAAAAAGCAAAATTAATTAATTCATTTTAACAGTAGTGATGCTTTTAAATCTTAACCAAAGATGAAATATCCAATCTTAGGATTTCTGAAATAGTATTATTCATTTTGCTAAATAAAATTTATAATTTAATGTCATCGGAAATCCTCTGGCTCATAGCGTGATACTTCTCGACGATGTCTTGTTGTTCGGTGAAGTTCAAGATCTTGTTGGACACCACTGGAGTATTCTTGATAACTTGAAGTGGCGGTATGAGATGTTTCGCTGCCAGCTGGTTCACTACTCGTTGTTGTTTGTGATGTAGAAAAAGTCAGTGTTGGACGTTATGAGTTTACGTCGATTACGTTATAGTCTGGATTAATAACTGGATGACTACGTCGTCTGGTGAACATGTCGTCTGCAAACTCCCTTTTTGGATTTATATAATGAAAATTATTTTACCAAATTTAGCTTGTATAACGTCTGGTATCCACTTCTTTTTACCGTAATTTCTAATATACACAATGTCATTTATTTCGTATTTGCTTTGTTTTCAAGGACTTGGTTGAAATTCTTCCGAAGGTTGTATCAGTTGTGACCAAATTGTGCGAACTGACCTACTCCTCGCATCAGCTCTGGAGGAGATTTGCCTTCTATGCTGCGCATGAAGCGATAAGTCGAAAGAAATTTATGTACGGCATCTTTTATAGACGTGTTGTCGTCGATGTTTTTCGCACAGATGTTTTAAATGTTTTTGCGAAGCGTTTTGCCAACCCGTTAGAAGCTGGGTAAAACGGCGCGGCCGTAATATGACGAATTCCAAGCGTTGTACAGAATTAATCAAATTTTTCAGAACTTAATTGCTGTCCATTACCGTTGGCAATTGTTTTGAGTATACAATAAGTTTTAAGTATTTTCTTTCGTGGTGTTTTTCATAGAAGAAACATATGGAAACTGCGAATAGGAATCGACACATATAACCCACATTGAATTTAATGTTGGTCCAGCAAAATCTACACTCGTATGTATGCATTCCCAAGGTTTGATCGACTTTGGCCGGCTTTCGTATGATTTGAAGGAGATTGATTTTGCACTTTACATATTTTTGAGTCAGAAGATATCCGTGTGATATCGGCGTCGATATTATTCCACCATATGTATTGTCAAGCGAGTTGTTTCATTTTAACAACACCCCGATGTCCGTCATGTGACAGATCTAGCGTTTGTTTTTTCAAAGCAACACGAATATAGTCCGATTCAAGGCAAAACAAGTTATTGCAAATATTTAAATTGCGTCTACGATTGAAAAATGGTTCCAAGCACGCTTGTTTAGAAGAAAATCATTCCGGCCAACCATTTTTCACAAAATAAAAACCTTACGCAATATTTTGCCTGCATTGGAATGTTTTCGGATGTCAGGTTTGGTGGGAAAATTGTCGATAGGCATATTAAAACAAAATTTTCGCCAGTTCGCAGAGGTAGACGTAATAATGCATCCGCATTACAGTGGTCAGCAGTTTTCCGACATTTTATTTCAAATAGCCATGAGCGTTACCGTCCAGTGTTGAATTCGATGTGCATTCAAATACATATGTTAGATCCTTCTTAGGACTGAATATGCTTACAAATCGTTTATGGTCAGTAATAAGAATGAATTTACGACCGTACAGAAATTGATGAAATCGCTTGGCGAAAAAAAAACAAAACGATTGGAAATCCTTCTTTTTTCAATTTGGCTGTAGTTTACCTGATGTTTGTCCAGTGTTTTCGAAGCAAATGCTATATGCCTTTCCGTTCCGTCTGGATAAATATGTGAAATCACAAGAACAAGTGGCAAATTTTCTTGAAAATGTGCAAGTTGTGTCGCATTGACTATGTGTGACTTGAGCTCGTCGAACGATTTTTGTTGATTTTTGCTCCAACAAAAAGAGACATTCTTTCTTCGTAGCTGGAGCAGCAACGTTTGAAAAGTTCCGCACAAAATTGTGGTAGTAGTTGACTTCGCCCATGAAAGCTTCGATTTCTTAGATATTCCTAAGTGGTTTCAGATTTTTAACGGCAAGAACTCCGGATTCGTCAGGTAAAATACCCTCAGTCCTGATTGGACGGCGTAAGTACGTAATTTTATTTCTTAGAAAATCGCATTTTTCTTTTTTGCAATGTTTGTATACCATTAGCTAACAAAATTGCAAACACTTTTTGGGGTCGCTGATATAATAATATCATCAAGGTAATTTGTGCAACCTTCTATGCCATGAAGTTGCTCGATGTACTTTTGGAAGATGGCTAGAGCACTAGCGAATTATAGCGATTCGAGCAAATGGAATGGAAAATTTCGGTTGAGCATATATTCGGTATTTTAGCCGTATATTCGCTTTGAAATCTTCCGCCGTTCCGAGAGACGGTTCGAAAATCTCACGAAATTTCTCGCAATGTTCGGTAATTTTACTGTCCTCATTTGTTATCGAATTAATTTGCTTAATTTGGAAACCGAATGCATTTAATAAACCATAGCCAAATAAATTTTCACCGGAATAAGTATTAACAACAAACAAAACCACTTCTTTCTTCTGATTGCCACATCTCACATTTATGTGTAGTTAAACTAATATTGGTATTACTTTTCTGCCGAATCCGTACCATATTCTGTTTGTCTTTACTAATTTTGGTCTGTTCAAATGTTTTTATATTAATTACTAGCGGACCCGGCGAACTTCGACTCGCCACAATTTAACGCCTTCAGATAAACTCCCGAGTAATAATAAAAAACAGATAGCTCAAATTTCAATGAGATTTATTTGAATGGAAACGAAATCAGTAGAGAGCATTATGATAAACAATATTTTTTGATTTGTTTTCCGGCGCAAAAACAAACAACGAAGACGGTTGTCCCCAACACGCGAACTGGCAACGTAGAGCTGACCGTACGAAAAACAGGGAGATTAATCCCACAGACTTCCAACGATTGGCCTTGCGATTTATTGATTGCCATCGCAAAAGCTAATCGAATGGGGAACTGAATCCTCTTGAATTGGCATGGAAGATCAGTTGGAGTTATCGAAATTCGTGGGATAAGGACTTCCTCTCCTTTGAATTTGT
The DNA here is from genome assembly GCA_019455685.1 of Philornis downsi. NCBI lineage: Eukaryota > Metazoa > Arthropoda > Insecta > Diptera > Muscidae > Philornis > Philornis downsi. Next base: position 3,782,635 of record JAHXMU010000027.1, on the reverse strand, counting down.
CCTTGATGATCGTCGCTTGAATCACATTGTTCATCAGTTTCTTGATGGGCAATTGCGTACCATTGCACAATTTCGGATGATTCAGATTCCGCAACATGGGTATGATCGATCCTACCTTCAGCTGTAAATTATGCGGCGGAGTTCCTGGCACATCAAGCGAGTTCAAAAATTCCTTCAGATAGTTTGTCGCTTCATCCTCGTCGGTCACTCTGTCAATAGATTTGTACGAATACAGGTTTCCAGCGATTTGACTTTGAATAACTAAATTCAAGCTATCGACGTCCTTACTCCTAGCTGATGTTATTGCCAGTTCACTAATCCAATCGAGATTTTTATAATGCCGGGGAACACTTTGGTGATAAGTTCCTCCTTCGACAATGTGATGTGGTGATTGTGCAACGCGAACTTGTGCAATATGGACACGTATCCATTCATTTTGTTCAGCGCGTTCCTCTTGCGTTTAATTATCACAAACATTCTGACTAATTATTGCACGACATGTACGACGTCCAAGGTTTGATCGTCTATTAGGTGGAATTAGTCAAGCAAATAATTCTCCTTGAAATAGAATAAAGTCGTTGTTGACTAATCCTATTAAAAAGGAAATTATTAAAAAAAAAAAAACTTACGAAATGAATGTATCGCAATAAATGCCTGCAATCCAATAATATGACCTAACTTTTTATACTCAAACTTATTTTCTGAAAAAAATGATCGAATTGATAAATATTGCACTGAATTCCAATTGATCGTACTGTTTGTACCATTTACTGATGTGATACGCGATATATGAGTATCCGAAATCAGTGTAATAATAGGTAAAACTCGAATCAATTGCAGCAGGAAATATAGCACATTTGTTTAATAGAAAATGACAATGCACCTTGTCAAATTGTGGCATTAAAATAACAGAACGCAACGCCATCTGTTATTTATCTCGTTAACTTCTACACCCAAAATTCACGCAAAAATATTTTATCACAATAAATTTCATAATTTTCCGAAATTTACAACGAATTTTCCAACTTTACACAGTCCAAAATCAAACAAATTGAAAATTTTCCGGAATTTTCCGAGTTTTCCACTAACAGTTTTCTATTTTGCCATTCGAAAAGACATTCCGGAACAATTGCACACAAAATTCCATACAAAAAAATCCATTTTCAATTTTTTCAATTTTCCCATTTTTCCGGAGGGTTTTCCCAAAATTTTCTTTCGTAAAAACCTTCTCCAGGCAATTACGAACAACTGAGAAAAAATTTAAGGCAAATCGGCCCAGCCGTTCTCAATTAATGAATTACTATACATTTTTCTCACCATTTAGCTTGATCTTCATGTGACTGAATTAATCGGAATTCTAATATCCGTTGGCTGTTCCTCTCAATACGATTTGCTTGATGTTCAGGACTTTCAATCACTCGAGAATTTCTTGATCTTGTAGCCGTACGGCCTCTGCGACCAATGTTCCTACGTCTGATTGGCGGCATCTCACTCACTTATTATGAAAGTTAATTGAAAACAAAATCAATACTATAATCTAACACTGTTTCTGACCGAAATTCATTTTTATATATAAGAGAAGAAGAAGAAAAGAAAATGTTCTTCGTTTTTTCTTATAAAAAAAGTTATTGCTGAAATTATACTCACCAACACCTATATTATATTGCACAAAAAATTTGAGCGCACGGGTAATTGTATTTTAAAATTTTCACTTTTTCCAGCAAACACAATAGCACTGAATAAGGCTCGTAAACAATTTTCACAAATAGCACTAAATAGGAACTTTTTAAAGTTTAAGCTTAGGCTAAGTGAAAAAATTGAGAAGTGAAAAGAAGGGAACATGATTGACAAAGTTAGGTGTTTGAGTTTCTCCTAAAAGTTTCTCATACATAGAAAAATGAGAAGTAAAATAAAGTCAGTATATGAAAAACTTAAATTTTCCTATAACAGAATCAGAAATAATGGTTTTTTTAATTTTTGATTTCTTCGGGTGGTACCACGCCTATTTGTCCAATCCCGCCCATATTTGCAGCAGAACTTACAATATGTAAACCAAACTTATATACCAAATTTTGTTCAAATACCGTTAGCAGGAGCAGAAATACTGGATTTTTAATTTGTGGTTTGTATGGGAGGTACCACGCCCGTTTGTCCAATCCCACCCATATTTGTAGCAGCACTGGAAACATTTACTACAAACATTTAAAAAAAGAATTAGCCAAACCGGTGTAGCCGTTTTACAATTTTAGATAAATCGAAAAAGGTGGGCGTGGTAAATTTTTCTTTCCATAAAAACCTAAGTTGGACTACGACGAACATTTAAAAAAAAATTATTCAATTCGGTCCAGCCGTTCTCAACTGATGTCCTTACCAACGAACGACATTTGATTTTTATTTATATAGATTGAAGTAGAAGCGCCGGAATCCACTTGAAATCTCACCGATCGATTATTTGTTTCAACATCAATAACACTATTTGATTTCTCTGATTTGACTCATTTGCATTAATTATTGCAAAAAATTATCTCAATTGCATTAATGTTGTTCTTTAGCTTTTTACTTTGACATCTTTTTCTGTTATTATTTACATTCTTTGACGTACACACAGACGCTGTATGTTCTTTGTTCCACACTTGTTGCAAGTTGCGTTTTTAAATTTGCACTCATCTCTTCTATGAGAGTTAAAACCTCCCGAACATGAATTGTTTTTGTACTCTTGGTTTTCTTTTCCAACAAAGTGTTGTTTTTCTTTACCACGTTTATGTTGATTGGTTTTCGTTTGATGCAGCAACGGTTCTGTTGCTCTCTGCTTTTGCAGAGCGGTAGATCGAACTGGGTCGAGTGGTGTGTTATTGATGGTGTGATCGTGAATCATGTCGTCAACGTAGCTATGTATGTAGGTGAACATGGGTTGGAGTCGCAAACAAATTTGCATGTTCTCGCCAAACCACGAAGATCCACAACCCATTCCTTATACATATGTATGTATGTTTATAAGCTCTTCTCATAACGCATAACGCGCTGCTACTATGTGCTAGCGGACTGCAAAATGTTCCGTTAGTTTTCCAGATAATTTCTGGTATGTTTGAATTTTAAGACTTGCTACGTCGAATAAGTTTGTAAGCAAATCAAACACTTCAGATCCGCACCATGGCAGGAATTATGACTTCTGTTTGTCCACTGATGTTACTGAATATGCCATAAAATGTAGTTCTACTTGTTGAAGATACGTGTCCCATTGTTGTTGCTCTGTCGGGAGCAGCTTCTGTTTTCTTGTCCAAAATGGACTGTATCCACAACTGCTGTTGGGTGAGCAAATTCTGCTTTTTATTTTAAATGTTCTAATACTACTATTTACAGCGTTATAAATTATGGTATGTAAATTTGTGTTGCTGTAGTAATTAGTATTAATTAATTAGTATTAAAGTAATTAAAAATTTATTTAGCGTATAATAATTGAAATATATTACAGGAAGAATTTTAGAACTTTAGATTCTTCGATTTTACTTTCCGCTGGTAAACACGTTTTGGTCCAAAAATCCAACACAACAAAACCTTATTTTGCTTTCTGCTATCATCAGATCATGTTTATTTCTGTATAATCGTAATTCTGTTGTCACTATTAGTTATTTTTAGATTTCAATTACTATAATACCAAGCTTCCCAGAAAGAACGTCTCGTTTTCTGTTATGGGGGAAAAAATGCAGAACAGAGAACTGCGATATATTTTAGTTCTCTTATATACATACATATGTATGTACATCTGTTGTTTTCGAAGATGCACGGAGAAAGAGAAACCTAAAGCAGAGAAAAAAATAACGTTCCATACCGCAACTTTCTTGTTTAATGAAATAATTTTAATGCACTGGAACATGAAATGAACTTCAGCTTTCTATTTTTGTGTTGCAAATTGGTGTGACATTTTAGAGCGCCTATCCCAGTTTCGAACCTTGGTGGTGGCTTGAGCAATTTATGCGGATACTTTTTATTATTATTATTATGTTATTATTTTTTATAACAACTGTTGTTAATAATTTACATATGTGCATTTAACTGATTTTTAATGGTCAATGTTCAATTGTTTTTTTCTTTTCAACATAGTACCTAGGTTTCCTAAAAACTGTAATGAAAAATGTACGTACATATGTATAAGTTTAAAATAGGAACTAATGGTTACAGGCATATACATATTTAAAAACAAAACTAAAAAAAAACTAAAACTAAAATTTAGTCTTAAATTTAATAAATTAATTTAAATTTTATAAATGAAATAAATTAGTTACTGAAAACTTGAAGTCAAATATTATAAAAGTTAACGCTCTAATTTCAGTAATATTACAAACTAATGTATCTTGGTGTGGCATACATACGTACATATGAAAACCAACGGCGCACGGCTTTGCTATTAATTAGAAGGAATTAAGTTAGGCCTTTGAAACTTCGTATGAGCAATATATCCTTTTTTGCCTACAACCAACCTACCTCTATATATTTCACACCCCGCTACAACGAAGTGAATGACAATGGTTCAAATGGATTATTTTTAAACGCGTTTATAAGCGGTTTAAATTTGTAAAATTTTTGAAATTATCACAATTTTTGGGACTATTTTGAAAATATAAGGAACAAAAGGTGTAAAAGTAATATACGCAAGAATTTACTCTTAAATACTCTACAAAGTTAACAATTTTTGGGATTCTGACGAAAAAATGATTAAGAAATGAAAGTAACTTAATATTCTTATTCTGCTACTTTCAGCAACAAACTCTCGAAAACTGTCCTTACCCCATTTTTAAAAGTTTATATGAACTGTTGTTTATCAAAATGTAAAATCCTTATTTTGGCGGTCATTGGAAGTCGTTAGTTACACATAACACGTCTCATATTCGTCAGCGACATGGTAGGTAGAATTTATATGCTTACAATGATATGACCGGCAATATTTCAATTTTCTACTCATTCAATAGACAAAGTGTTAATTTGTCCATATTTTATAGGTTTGAATCTTTGGATTTCCTTCCACACTTCATCTTTATTTGAGGTAAAGAAACATAGAGTGTTAACATTTACGTAGTTATTTGAGATATCGGCAAAATATTTCGGAACCATTTTAGTTGTAAAATTCTTAATATAATCCATTTCAAAAATCAAACATTGCTGAACATAAAAATTGGGACTTTGTGACGCTCATAATGTACCGAGCGGCGTACGTATTTACATGGAAGTGCCTGCCGATAGCTTTGTTAGGTACCGTTAGCTAGCTTCGTTTTCGAGCGCACACAACTTTTACGTCTCTCAGTTACGTTGGATTCTATTTAAAGTCACTCATGTTCCGATTGTGAAGGCGCTCAGTTATTGTTTCAATTTTAACTCGCTAGTGTTTAAATTTCTGCTCAGTGCAATTCTTTAAGTTTGTGTTTTTACAATTCGCAAAATGAGCAAAGATATATTTTCAATATTTTTGATAAAATATTCTATCTGCGGCAGAAGCAAATATAAAATATTTTAAGCTATTTGGTGAACTTCTTCATTTAATCAGCAAATATAAATTTATTGGGTCTGAATAATAATTTTCGACGCTGGAAACGAGTTCATTGGCAATTCAAATATGCAGTAAATGTATGCTAATCCTTTTGCTGCAAATTGAATAGGTGGTAACACCAAGGGAAGACTTAACGTAGCTTTTAAACAAAAACCAGCTAAAAAGTTGCGGAAACGTCCTCCTCAACAAAGTATTCACACATAGAATTGAGATACGTCATTAAAACAAATCATTTTTCAGTACGAATTTAAATATAAAATTTATTCGGAGAATTTACAGTTGCAAGATTGCAAAATATATTTTTTCTTTAAAAATGGAAATATTTTTTAATGTGATTCAAACGGAGTTTTCAGCGGTTGTTTAACTTGCAAAGTTTTCTTCTTAAATTAAGTTTTAACATTTTTATGACACTCAACTCATTTCCATGTTCGCAGAGCAAAAATAAGCAAATGCCTTAGCAAGTAAATTGAACATTTTTGTCATGGGAATTTTGTCAAATTAAAATGTTTTTTAATGAACTGGTGGAGTTACAGTAACGTAACAAAAACCTATCATTTTTGAATTTCATCATGAAGGGATTTGCTTTTTTCAGTCGCATGGGAACACTCTTGAACATGTGTGCTTACAATCGTGGCAATTTTGGTTCCATTGATCCCCACAGACAATTCCCCAAATTCGGAGGTTGGTTTCAGTTTTTTTGAGAACCATACTATAGGAATATTTTTAGATAACATCCATTTAACCACTTTGTGAAATACGATTTCTTCTAACTAACCAGATCCAATTATAACTTTAGAATTGCTTGCATTTTGCGATGTCAACAATTAAGTTCATTATTAAAAAAAATAAAACGGTTCCATAACCCGTCGGAAATGACGGCATTTCTGAGATAAATACTAATGGAAGTCAATTTCAATAATTTATAACAGCTCCAGTGGTATTACTAACTGTCAAAAAATATAAATATATCATGTTCCTAATAAATGTGTCTGGTCAAATGTATGTATCTGGTTTTTGAATTTGTTGTAAAAATCTGACATTACTGTGTTGGAAAATAATTTTCATGTATGCGAAGGACATCTCAGAAGACATTTTTTATGTAGAAAACAGTGTTAAAATGGTATGCATAATCTATAATCTATATATATAAAAATGAATCGTGGTTTGTTCCTATGCTTAAAACTCCAGAACGGCTGGACCGCTTTGCATAAATTTTTGTATATGCGTCTGGGTGGTGCCCGAGATGGTTTAGATTTACAATTCGGTCCAATTGGACAATGGGGCGTGGTACCTCCCATACAAACAAAAAATTAAAAATCAATTATTTCTGCTCCTGCTTACGGTATATGAACAAAATTTGGAGCGTAGGTTTGGTGTACATATCTTAAGTGATACTGCAAATATGGACGGGATTGGACAATGGGTCGTGGTACCTCCCATACAAACAAAAAATTAAAAATCAATTATTTCTGCTCCTGCTTACGGTACGTAGGTTTGGTGTACATATCTTAAGTGCTACTGCAAATATGGGCGGGATTGGACAATGGGGCGTGGTACCTCCTATATAAACCATAAATTAAATATCCAATATTTCTGCTCCTTTTTACGGTATTTGAACAAAATTTGGTGCGTAGGTTTGGTGTACATATCTTAAGTGCTGCTGCAAATATGGGCGGGATTGGACAATGGGGAGTGGTGCCTAATGTACAAACCACAAGTTAAAAAGCAATTATTTCTGCTCCTGCTAAAATTTGAAGGCAAAGCAACGTTTGCCGGGTCGGCTAGTATATAAAAAAATTAAACAATCTTAAAAAATATATGCCTTTTTTTAAACATTATTCGAGAAGACACTACTCATCGAAGAGATACTTGAAAGACAGTTATACAGAAAAGAGTCTTGGAAGATACTTTGTATATAGAATATTGCCCTAAAGAGCATTTCGAAATAGCTTCCTGGGAGACTACTTTTGTGTAGAAAATTGGAAGAAAAGTGTATATGGAAAAATTCCTGTGAAAAAATGTTTTTTTTTTTGATGTACCAGGAACTTAAAAAAATATTTTTCGGTTGCTTAAGTCTGAAGCAAGTCTTCTGTGCCAGAAAAAATTATATTTAACAAAAAAATATAGAAATTGGTAAATTTCTATCACTAAAGCTGTAGGTGGATTACCACGTGAAGGTGTTAGAAAAAAAATTGCGGGATTTTGTTTATATTTGTATACTTATCTAAAGTAGCGGGAAGACAACTTTTTTGCCTTTACATGCTTTAGCAAGGAATTGTCATCAGAAACCTTGTAATTTAAGTACTCACACTTGGACTCTAATTTTTGGGTGGAATGTTAGCTTTTTGGAGAATATAGGTGTCAGGTACTTTCGTTGATTTAGATAATTCTAAGCAAAATGACGGTCATTCTATCATTGTTTTCAAAAAATATTTCACGTATATTAAACAGATGAATTAAGATTGTAAACCGATTTTATATAAAATCTGTAATGAAAACCAGACAAACTTCTTAACGAACAGATGTATTGATAAAATCACATTTATCTATTTTTTTATTTTTGATATAAAAATATTTGTAATTTATTTATGTTTATGATTCGTGTCATTCCTCTGTCCAGGATGTGTAGGATAAAGCTTTAGCATATTTTAGCTTTAGATGTAGCATTTGCCTTGAACAAAAAACCTACACAAAACAGCGAAATACATGTAGATTTTGTAGAAGTCCCACGGAACAACAGAACAAATTAAAATGTCAAGAACTATTACAAGATGTCGCACTGGATCTTTCCATAAGCTCCGCCGATAAAGTACAAGAAAACAGAAATCAAGAATATTTTGGTGATGGTGGAACTTTCCATTTCGTTGATCGATAATGCAATAGAAAACAAAAATCAAGAACAGAATATCCCAATGGATCTTTCTATTTCGTCAACCGAAATATTTCTAGAAATTAATAAAATGACTAAATCCGCAAATAATACAACAAAATCAGCCTCCATACTTGAGAAAAATGAAGTTCCCATCCAAGCTCTGTGAAATTCAAGATGATAAAATTTCATCAATATTCTGTAATAATGTTGAATTATGTTCCACGAAAATCGGCATTGTAGCAAAGGACATCAGCACGAATTATAACACAATTTTAGAATAATATGCTCCATTAAGGAAAAAAATTAAAACTGCTCAAGTTCCGAACAAAATAATGGTAATTGCTCCAAAAGAAAATCTTTATAAAACTTCAAATTGTCATATACAGAAATATTTTGTAGGGGAAATAATTCTCAGTATGAAAGAAAGTTTTTTTTTTAATCTAGAATGATTTAGTCTGCCAAAACAATTTAAAAGAAGCTAATAAATATTTTGAATATTTGATACGATTGAATTTACAAATTGAATAATATTTCACCATCAAATATAAAAGCAATGTCTGCAATACCAAATTTACCATACTGCGTTTGTACGCAAGATGCAACTATTTTATATATGGCTGTGGGCGATACAAAATTAGTGTTAAGGTAGGCACTATACCATGTGAGCCATATGTACACGATGCACAAATAAAAATGAACTATCTGAAAAATTAATGAAACTTCGAGGCATTGGCAGATCAAAAGCTAAGAGGAAGATAAAATATATTAAATCTTCTGTATGGAGGGATAGACTGCGCGAAAATTAAAGCAAGAAGAACTCCGCTTAGGTAGAAATGCTGGTAGTTATATAGATTTGTATAGAATGTCCATAGAAGAAGAGAGGCGAATATATTCAAAATGGATTGCCAAACAAAATTTTTTAATTTTCAGAAAAAGACAGAAAGAAATAATTTGTGCTAAAATAGTCCCAAAACACGTTTTTTTTAGACTCCACTAGGTATGTTATTAAAGAATTCGATAAGTATTCCAAAAGAATTTTCCTTTGTAACGGGCAATTTTTTAGCAACTTTCTTTTTGGTTTGGGGGACCTTCTGTGGCGACGAAATCTTGTGACGAAATTTCGCACCAAAATTATATTATTAGACAATTAATCAATGGAAAATATTGCAGCTGTATCCGCATACGAGTATGTTGTTAATAACTGTTCCTTCATTACGTGGAAAGTTTTGCGGAAGGATTTGGGTGTAAAACCTTTTAAAATGCAGCTGGTGCAAGAAATGAAGCCACACGACCTACCACAACGGCTAACTTTATGTGAAATCTCCCTGGCAAAATTGCGTGAAAAAAAAAATTGTGTTCAGCGACGAAGTCCATTTCCGGTTGATTGGATATCTAAACAAACAAAATTACCATATTTTGTGTGAAGAGCAGCCAGAAGCATTACAAGAACTGTCAATGCATCCCGAAAAATGCACTGTTTTTTGTGGATTATGAACCAGTGGCGTCATTGAACCGTACTTGTTCAAAGATGACGAAGGCAGCAACGTTATTGTGAATGGCGAGCGCTATCGTGCGATGATTACGAATTATTTTTTTTGCCAAAAATGGAAGAGCTGGACTTGGCTAACATGTGGTTTTAGCAAGACGGGGCCACATGCCACAAAACATGTGAAACAATGGTCCAATTGAGTATATTTCACATTTGGGCCCATTCACTTGGCCCCTTAGACCATGCGATAGCCTTTAGACTGTTTTTTTGTGGGGCTATGTTAAGGCTCATGTCAATAAAGACAAGCCCGCAACGGTTAACACTAGAAGCCAATATTGAAGAACTTATTCGTGAGATACCGGCCGATATATTTCAACATTTACATAAAATCATATTTAAACATTGAATTATATAAATCATTCTATCGACTCAAATAAAGATTTCATACATGTCTCTAAATTTCATTTTTTTTTTAAATCAAATCAGAAAGTTCTTCAAAAATCACCCTTTAGCTTTGTAGCACATGTTAGAAATAAAGGTATAATCCTCCCAATACCGAAGCTTTTCTAAGTACACATTACACCAACGATGTTCAAATCTTCCTCTTTCCTCTTATCCAATGGCTGATAGGATCCGCACGGATTATAGCACAATTGTTATAAATGCCGTGCTAGAAAAATATCCTGCAGAATGCTACGAATTGTGTTCCACGAATATTAAGTCAGATCCGCTCCTCCCACTTCTTTTGAATCACTTCCAAGGAAACCGTACCAAATTTCTCACAGTGGCAAATGTTTTGTGCTATCAATATTACACAATTCGATCAATTTTATTTATGGATAAAATGCATGTTCGTATGTAAACAAAGACAGCCGCGGTAAATGAATCTTTAAGGACATTCTTTGCCATTCTTTCATGACACATTCTTTGCCATTTACAAGAATATCCCACTCTACACGTTGGCAGTTGATATTGCAAGAAAAAAGTACGAACTAAAGTCAAAACAACAGGCCCCAAAAATACATACAAATACATAATATAAAGAATCATTCTCAAACTTACTTCTTAAAAAGTATGGATCATACTAAGGTTATGGACTAATATAATGTGTAAGTTAGTGGATGATAATGGTTCAAGAATTTCGAATAGGCCAGCTGAATCATATTTTGGCATCCTTAAAAATAATATATTTTATAAAGAGCTTCCAATAAGGTCAACCAGATTTATTCGGTGTTCAAAGATTTATTTATATCGTTGCAAAATTTACGGAAATAGAAAACGTGGTTCCAGATGGTAATGAAAGTCAAAAAATTCTCTGGAAAAGAAATTGAAATAATAGATGAGGAGAAATGGATCAGAACCTCGAAAAAAATTTAAATCAAAAATTAGTTCAGCGATAATTTTAAAAAAAGGGTTGACAATTTAAAGAAAAATGAATTCTCCCAAACAAAATATGTAATTATTATAATAGCTTTTCAGACATATACACAAAACTCGGTGCAGGATAGCGTATGAACCAATTTTAAATCTGTCTGAATTTAGAAGCTTAGGTAAACGAGAGCAGTAATATGGCATCATTGTAGATGTATTTCTCGCTATAATAGTTTATCTATCTGGCAAGAGTGTATATTCTTCTTACTGTGAGGAAGGGACGATTTTTTCCTCAAATCAACTACCAGCTCATAGATATCGATTAACAATTATGGCCACATCTTTAAGGTATTTGAGGCTGGTCACTTTTCACTAATTTACATAAATTCAGCAGAAAAAAACATTTGTATTTAAACTCTGAAGGGAAAACAGACAAAATGGCTGAAAAGTGTTACAACATTTTCCAAATTAATTACAAAATCAATGACCATTGCAGTTTTAAACTCTTAGAATACAAAACTCACTCTTACACTTTTAACTGCGGAGTTTTCGTCTGTCAGTATGTTGACACAGTACTAAATGAAATTGGTCTAAAGACAATAGATGATCCAACCAAATACATACAAGTGAAAAATGGAATACACACTAATTGAGAATTACGATGACATGAGTTGTGTATGCATGCATTACGGTGTCATGTCACAAACTTATAAAAATATATGCAATAAATGCGGACGTCCTATCTGCGACGGGTACTTTGAACATGTATAAAAAGATCTTCATTTATTTACAGCAATTTAAATGTACATTTTGTACTGTCATACAATAAAATTAGTGTGTCATCTTAATTTGTAGCATAGTAGTAAAGCCGGTTATGCGAAGTTAAAGTAATAATAAAGTAATATCATTCTATAAAATGCGCTAATTTTATTGTATCACACATTATTCTTGTAAATTTGTTGTGTTATGATCGTTTGCAAGTAATATATGATTAGATATTGCATTATACATGTAAGATGGTAACCCTCAAGTATTGGGGCAACATACAATTCGAGAGTCGAGCGGCGAATTGAAGTCGGGTTGGTCGTTTGTGATAGAAGAGTCAGTGGTTGAGAGTCGTCAGTGAGATGAGTTGTAGTCGTCAATTGAACAAGTTGTGGCCGTCAGTGGTCGAATCAAATATATATTGCCTTTTCTTCTATATTTAATAAAGAATACTATAACCGTACAACAATCGTTGAAATATTTCTTTACATACATATTTGTATTTAGCTCACGCTTGTAAAGTAAATTGTTTGGCTTCAACATATGTCAATGTCACAAATAAAATATAGCATTCACAAATCATAAACTACACTGTTGTAAGCATTTATAATACCGCTTTATACTGAATTTATTATAAATCTATATAACTACTTTCATGTAAATATCGTAAATGTTTGGCATACAAAATAAAATTTTTGTAGACTTATACTACACGATTCGTATCGGTTATTTCCAAATGTTACTGACTGTTACCAATATTGGTTTATGTATTTGTAACTAAACAATGAAATTTAGGAGCTAGATGCATTCAAGTGTTGAAGTTTGGCACAGTGGGTCAACATTGTTTTTACTAGGGGGAAAGTAATATCGAAGAATCTCATGTTCTGATATCTTCTGAAAGAGAAAAGAAAAGAGTGATACAAATGATTCATAACTGCGTCCAATTTTACCCTTAGTTCTCTCTGCTGCGTGTTTTCCCCTAATTACAGCGAACGAAATGTTCTTTCTGGGAAACTTCGTATTATAGTAATTGAATACGAAAATAAGCATGATCTGATGATATAGCAGAAAGCAAAACAATGTTATGTTGTGTTGCAATTTTTGCACAGTGGACCAAAATGTTTTTACTAGGGAGAAATAAAATCGAAGAAGCTAAAGATCTTAAATTATTCTAAAATATATGGACTACTATTTCAGAAACTAAGAAATGAGATCTAGCCAACGGTATACGTTACATTGACGCAGGTGTTAGTTATTTTGCACAGTGGGCCACAATGTATTTACTAAGGGGAAAATAATTTGAAGATTCTCAAATTTTAAAATTCTCAAATGTATGGAAATTTATTTCAGAAGCTATGGACTGAGGTCGGAGCTCTGCGGAGGGTAGCAATCTTGTCAAAATGCAGGGGCTTAAGTATTACGTTTCTATTATGGAATGTACCTATAATACAACGAAAGGTTACAAACAATTGCTATGTGGTTATTGAGGTAAACCAAATCCTATGGCTCACCCAAGGGGGTCTCTCCATCCTGATACCTGGAAGCCCCAGCATAGCCCAAAAGTCCGTATTGCATTAACAGGGGGTATGATGTGATGGACCTACTCATCCCTACACTCATGGAACCAGAATATAGGGAAAAACAAAAATAAATAAACTTTAAAACAAACACAGGCATCAACACACAATACTGGAAATGATACGGGAAACAACACGGACACGATTCGACCTCTTCCAAGGGTGGGGATTTGCCTGAGATCTTGGTCTCGAAAGGCAAACACACCAGGCCTTCGAAGAAAAATACAACGATCGGCGCCCAGCTCTCAGAATTCAAAGGAAAACTCTGAAATCGGCAAGAGGCATTTCTGATAAACAGGATGCCTTGCTTGCCGTAAAGTTGACCGAAAAGAGGCTGCAATCGCCTGATGACGTGCCCCTATCCAAAGTGATCAGTGGTACCACTGGTCCAAGGTCCTTTGCTAAGGTAGTCAAAGACAGCCTAGTGCCAGCAGTCATCAACAGGGGGTATGTGGACGGCACCATTCCCAGGGGCAAGTGGAGTCACGTCGGAAGCGCTCTGTCTTCGGTGTACTTCCAAGTCCTCACGGAAATGCCTGGCCCAACTCCTGTCTGTAGCGATGCAGGCTGGTTCCAGAGTCGAATTAAGTTCATCGCCTTTGGAGGCAAGCACTCTGTTGAGTGATCTCATAAAGGTCTGAAGAAGGTGGGCGAGACGTGAACAGGGGCGGCTCTGGGTGTCGTCAATAAAGAGGACATCTCGACCCGACTCAGGATACATGCATGGATCCCGACACCCCATATGCAGAATCCATAATTTGTAGCCTCAGGGAGTGTAATCCCAACCTTCCAACTCAGAACTAAAAGATTGGTCGATTGGATGAGGCCGGTGGGGCTCGCTGGCATGTGGTATTTATTCTTAATACCGACTCCCCCCAGTATTACGACGAATCAAAGGGCTACTCTGATACACCTGTTGACGCACGGAGGTGTAGACATTGTTGGTGGCTAGCCTGGAACACGACAGTTCCCAAATTTGGACAGCTTCGGTGTACATGGCACATGACTCGGAAATCACTTCACTTGCTCTGAAAACGCTGGTGGAAGCAGCAAAAACCGCTGGAAAGAACCTGACTGTGGACAGTGATGTCAATGCGCACCATCAAATCTGCGGTAGTACCGACATCAACGACAGGGGTGAATCACTTATTAAATATATTGTAAGTACTTTGATAGCCTTTCTGGATGTAGAAGGGGCGTTTAATAACGTTTCTCCCAGTACGATAGTCACAGCACTATCAAACCTGGGTGTAAACGTCAGTATTAGGAGGCTAGTGTACCATCTTCTTACAAGGAGACGTATCAGGGCTAAATTAGGGTCATCGGATCTAAGTAGATTTGTCCTTTAAAGGGCCTTTTTCACTGTGAACAAGTGGGCGGGGGAAAACGGTCTCGGAGTAAATCCAAACAAGACCGAGGTGGTTCTGCTCACCAGGAGGTACAAGATTCCACCTGTGGATCCAATCTCCCTAGGGAGGGAGACAGTGCAAAATATTTCGGTGTATTATTGGACAAGAAATTGAATTTCAAACTCAACATTCTGGACAGGGCGAAAAAGGCCTCAGTGGCGCTATATGCGTGTAAGAGGGCAATAGCGTCTTTACCGCGGTGGGGATATTCTCCGACAGTCAAGTTGCCATTAAATCCCTGGATTCTGTCTTCCTGAACTCAACATCAACCCTGAAATGCCGCAGATCTCCTAACAAGATGGCACAGCATTTCCACATTCACCTTTTGTGGGTGCCTGGACACAGGGACATACCGGGGGACTGCAGAGCAGACGAGCTGGTGGACATACCTCTAGCCACTTGTAAGCTCCTACTGCGAGATACAGCATATTTAGCAGCAAATAGTGGATGGACGTCTGTCCGGGGCTGCAATAAAACAGATGTGGTATCGTCTAGATCTGAAGCATTCACACACACCGCTGTCGCTATCAGGACTCGACGTCTCAGCACATGTATTCGTCATAACGAGACACTGTCTGATTGGAAGACATGCAGTAAGACTGAAGGTTGCAACTAGTGCGGGGATCAACACTGAGCTCTTATTTCTTTAGGAACCTTGGAGATCTGGACAATATAAATGTTGTCCGACTTGAGAGCTTCTTGAGACGCTGAGGATGGTTCAACGGAGGAATCTAGGGACATCCATATCTCTAGTTTCCGTGGTATCACAATCGACTATACAGTCTAAGTGAGGCTGTCTATTCAGACTACCACACTGACCTGACCTAACCTAGGCAACGGTATAAGTTAGATTGAGGTAGGCGTAGAAATTTTTGTACAGTGGACCAAGATGTATTTATTAGGGGGAAAACAAAGGAGAATAGAAGAATTTCAAGTTCTAAAATTCCTCTGAACTTATTTAAGAAGCTATGGACTGAGATCTGGCTAATGGCATAGCTTGGACTGGCGCAGGTGCTAGCAATTAGTCATAGTAAGAAAATATATCGTTGCATAACTTAATTTTTAACTCATAACTTTGTTGTTTCGCACTATTTTAAATAGAGAAGATGGATGTTTACAGCCTGAAGTATTTTCTCCCACTTTGGGCGTTTCGATTAAAATAAATTATCCCGCTTCGTAAAAAAATCTTACTTTTATTTACATCCCTCAAAACTAATGTGTTAACAGAGCTCTGTTAACTCAACAACAGATGTCGCCAAATACAGTTGGTTCTAGGCTTCATTAGTTAGATTTCGAATCTATCTTCATGCACATAACTTGAGTTTGCTTCAATATCCAATTTCAAAATCAATTTATCTATTAGCTAATTGAATTCTCATTCAGAAACTTGTCAATTCAGATTTTTTGACAGCTGTCTGGATGGATAGGTATTTAGGCATTCACCAGAATACTACCTTCAACATTGTTAGTACTGTACGAGTACTTTCTCAAACATCATCGTGACTTTAAAGGTATATATATATATTTATATATATATGTGTATATATATAATAATAATGTAATATAACAGAACCGGAACGAAAAACACAACTCGAAAATTAGTCACAGGTAAGAAGGCATAATATTTTTGTTTTTTAAATATATGTTTCATTACCACAATTACACTACTAACTAAAAGGTTGACTTAAAAATTCCCCAAATCTACTTATAGCGAAACATTTTACCTTAAAAAATGATAACACCTTCAGCCATTTAAACAAATTTGTTTTTGTGTTTTTATATTCTGAAAACCAATTATTTATTTTGTATAAACTTCCAAAGTAAAAATTAACTATTTTCAATTTAAAATTACTAAAACATAAACTTAAATTCATAAAAATAAGTTTTTAGAATTTATTTGTAGAATTTTTTGAACCTATTCTACTTAAAAAACGTTAACATATTCAGAAATACTATTTATATTCTGGTGAAATGTGTGTGCGGATTATCGAGGGTCAACTTTTTTTGAAAAATTTTATAGATATTTTAGTTGAAGACAGTTAGAAAAAGTACAATTTGAATAGATTTGTAAAATTTAATTTTTTGTGCGCAATATAGCTAAATCAATTTATTAGAAGAATTTGATTTGTCGAATACTGATTTTCTGCTGATATATGTATACCCATTAAGGAAAATGTAACTTGATATTCAGTCATATTTTTTGTTTTATCTTCAAGCATATCAAAACTTAAAACTTTGGTTTAACCCATGCAAATTACTCATAATTTTCAAAAAGAAAAAAAATTCAATATTAGATCTTACTCAACGAATGCAGGTTCAGAGATAATCGGCATATTGCTGCTTTTGTTACTGTTATGAATATTTGTCTCAATAGTTAGCTTAAATAGGATATTTTAAATATTTGAAAATTATTTGATGAATTACTTGACTGTTGGTGACAACTACGCCATTGACAAATCTCTTTAATAATTTTTTACTACTTTGTAATATGAGCACAAATTGGTCATGTAGGAATTCTGTCTTACAGATATGTATGTACTCGCATAATTATAAGATCCATACAAAAAAAAATTATCTAAGTTCAAGCACAATAACGAAAGCAAAATTGTAACTTATAGAAATCTTCTGCTTAGAAATTATAGAGGTCAATTTTTCCAAAATCGTTAATTAGGTGTGGTACCTTAAAAACAATGGCAATGCAGCCGATTATCATAGACAGAATTAAATTTATTAAGAGCCCGAGGCATGCAAAATTGTATTGAATTTGGTGCAATTGAATGAGAGGTATGCACTTGATTGCAATTTCTGTGTGAGGCACCGGACAGGCCGCAATATGATTAACACAAATTTAAGTAGCTGCAGTCTTAAAATAGGAACTACAGGAAAAAATTAAATTTCGACAACGCGATCATTTAGTGTAGAAGTTACTAGAAGGTGTATGGCAATGCTGTCTATTCTTTTTGCTTGGAACTACATTTACTAAGCGCATGAAGTGTCCCAGATTTGACTGAATTCAGTAAAACTTCTTAATGGATATTAGGCTAAGAATATATAGGCCAAATCGGTTATTTGTATTAGATGTTATGCGGACACTTTTCTGAAATTTTACCAAGCATTAAAACTAAATGCAATGGACTATATTGATTAAAGTTAATGCAACCGAAGAAATGATGCGAGCTTACGAATGTATAGGTTAAACAGATCGTCTGCATGGGAGGTACCAGAAGGGGCGGCGTAATGCCGTTCGTCTTCATGTTTAGAACTAAGTTTATGAGACGCATTATGTGTGGCAAATTTTAATTCCGTGCAACTGTGTTAGAAATATAAAGCTACATTTTAATCAAATAAGCCATTTCTATCGGAGGTATCGGAAGGAGAATAGTTAATCGGTCGTTCTTTTCAAATCTCACTGAGAATTATAGAGCGGTAAAATATAGAGAAATTGACATTAATACGGTGAACACGTTTTAGTCACAGGGAAAATTTTGAATTTTTTAAAATAGGTCAGTTAATACGGAAGGTAGCATAAGTGGTGAGCCGACATTGCCTATTACAATCGCCGACTAGCAAAATATTAGGTTTTGCCAATGTTCAATGTTCGTGTTTATCCGGCCTGACAAAAGAATATCACTGAATCAGCTTAAAAGTCGTTTAACAAATGTGTGTAATAGTACGTGATGCTTGAAAAAGTTGTTAGCATTAAATGATTACGTGCGCAACTAAGTTCTCGCTGTTTTTTTTTATAAAAACATAACTTTATTACGAAAACATTTTTACAAATATTTCATTGAAAATACTGCCCATCGTTAGCTACTACTGTTTCCCATCTTCCTGGCAAAGCTCGAATTCCGTTGCAGTAAAACTGTTCATCTTTTGAGGCTATCCACGAATCTAGCCATTCCTTGAGGTTGTCATATGAGCGGAACTGCTGGTCAGCCAGACCGAGTGCCATCGAACGAAACAAGTGATAATCGGACTGCGCAACATCTGGAGAATATGGCGGATGGGTTAAGACTTCCTGTTTCAGCGTTTCCAGGTAGGTTTTAACGGGCTTGGCCACGTGAGGCCGAGCGTTAACAAGCTGAAGAATCAATTTGCCTCTCCGCGTGGGCGTTTCACGCACCGAGCTCGGCTCTATCGCATTAATTGAAATCGATACCAATCCCCAGTGATGATTTTGCTTGATAGAAGCATGTCTGGGTAGCCCCCATGACTCTCTTTCTTTGGATTACTGTGATAAATCCATTTTTCATCTCCCGTTATAATACGATGAAGAAAACCTTTCCTTTTTGTCGCAGAAGCAGTTGTTCACAGGCGAAAAAACCTTCCATGGTTTCGGATCATTCCCAACGCATGCAATCGCCTGGCAAGGGCTTGACGGGTAACTCCTAATACTGAGGCAAGCTCTACCTACGTTTGACACGGATCCTCATTAAGCAATGCCGTCAATTCAGTGTCTTCGAAGGGTTTTCGTCTTCCTTCTCGCGAATGGTCGTTAATATCAAAATCGCTATCTTTGAAGCGGCGGAACAAATCTCGACACGTTGTTTCATTTAAGAGCAGCACTTCCGTAAACGTTTTGGAGCTCTCGATGGCCTTCAGCCGCCGTTTTCTTCGATTGAAAGAAGAAAATCAATACTTTCCCACATATGACGATTGTTTGGCACAAAATCATACATATTCACACACTTAAATAATATGACGTCAAAAGAAAATCAGTATTGTGTCGAGGCTGTATGTTTAGGTTATAGCAGAATGGACTAGCAATTACAGCTGACGCCATCTATTGGCAAACAGCGAGAACTTAGTTGCGCGCCTAATATATGACTTCATCTTCATTCCTTCGGATGAAGGCATAAATATCGGCATTCTCTTGTGGCAGCAATGATCAACGAAATGATCTGTAGCAACAAGTCTCATTTTAGATCAACATCAATACATACATGAAGCACACCAAATGGCAATAAATTAGTCAAATGTCACTGTTCGCTGGCATTATCGGTTTTCGTCGTCAACCGATCAATGATAAACAAATTTAATGATACACTTCCCTATTAATCAGTTAATCAATTAGTGCACAGTTCTGATTAATCAAACAATTTGTATTTTGGTTAAAAAAATGCAATAATATATCCAAAATTCAAATATTTTGTTTACCTAAACAATACGAAAAAATTTAAATCGAACATGTTTTTGATGCGCCAAAAAAATTTTACTTTCGGATATTTTGAGGGTACACGCTGTAAAAAAGTGAAATTGCGTTATTTATGTAAGATCTGGTTTATTTAATTGTTCGGTTAGTCCTTTTTATCATATATTTTAAATAATTAAAATTGTGGTTAATTGATTAATTGCAAATTGAGTAAAGAAACTATTTGACTAATGGATTAATTGATCAATCAGGATTTTGGTTAATTGGAATGACTGAAAAATGAATTAATCACACTTCTCTAATGATAATAATTTTTTCTTTTTCCTAGGACGGCATCGCCAGCCACCCATATTGTGCTTCAACAGACCTTCTGCACGGACGACTTAAGATTACATTTTTTTGGCGTAACAAATAACATACTCGTGTACGTCCGTCCCTGCGGGAGAATGTATACATTTAATTCGTTTTTTAGTTATAATTTGCACATCCACCAGATTGTGAATGAGATTAGATTAAAATTTTTACTTAGCTTATAAGCATGGCCGCCAATTTTGACGATTTTTAAAAATTTTGATGATTTTACTACTCGAGTTTTACACTCTGAAAGTTGATGATGTTGTCTCTAAAGAAAGAAATGTTGTTTTTTCCGAAACCAAAAATACAGACTATCCCACCTTTTCCTCGATTTCTCCAATCTGTAGTCATTCTCATCTTGTATTTGTACATACATAGAAATTAAAATTTGCGAGTGTAAACATACTTGCAGAAATTATTTACAATTTTAGATTTAAAATACAAAATTTCTTGCGAACTGACTTGTATATACGTTTGTGCAAAGTGTGAGGAATGCCAGAATGAACCTGGTGAGCCACTAAATTTTTCAAGAAATTATCTGTTATTTTTTCTCACAAAACTAAGTTTGTTGGTAAACTACATTGAATTTAGTACAGTTTAATGAAAGGTATGAATCCAGGACTATATGAATAAAATTATGTAATTTGCGTTAACATTATTTAAGGAACTGGAGTCTACGAAAGAACTGGAGTCTACGAAAGAGGGATTACAGCAAAAATTTCGATAACTTTTGGAATGTGGCCTCTGTTTTCATTCCAAAAGCATAAACTCACTACAAATACTAGAAAGGTATAAAGCTAAGTATATGTATGTAAGGGACGTGGTAACTTGGTCAATTTTTCTCAGAGCTTACAGAGCATTATATGTCAATAAATTGAACAAGAGTATTGACTACTACAGCGTACCGATTATAAATTACGGAGAAAAGATTAAGTTTCGGAAAATCGGTCAATTTGTTTGAGAGGTGCCAAAAGGAGAGTGACAACGCTATTCATTATGAGACCTTACTCTGGCAAACGCTCAGCGTATACAAAATTTGATAAAATTAATGCGACCATGTAAAAGATGTGAAATTAGTAATATATGTATGAGCTAAAAGCCGATTATATGGAGGTACCAGAAGGAGTGTAGTTAGCCGATCGATTTTTTCAGAAAATCTGAAATTCGGTCTATTTGTGTGGAAGGTACCAGAAGGGGTGGCAAATCACATTTAGTATCCAAGGTTACGATCCGGCACAATATTAGACAATGCCAAATTCAGTAGAGATTTACGACCAAATGATATGTTCCTTCATTCTTTCGGTATATATCCTTTCATTCCTTCGGGAGAAGGTATAGCAACTAGATATAATCTAGTAAACGTAGATCTATCTGTCTACAGATTAAGTCGGTATGGTGTGCAAAATAACAATACCAAAAAGTAGAAATATCTTGTAAATTCATGCTATGCTTAAGGCATCACTATATTTTTAAAGTTTTACAAATCCGAAATGTAAGAATTGCAACCAAATTTGTGATGGCGCTCGAACCCCTTGATTAAGCAACCTGATAGGTTGCACCAAAATGTTGTGTTTGAATTGTGTCAAATCGAACTTGTCACACAAGAGCAGAGCTTATCTCTGAGAGCTTTATTTTTAATAATTTTTTTGTTTTTTAATACAGGGTGGCGCAATAGAACGTGCATACTGCATCATATTTTTTTGCGGGGTAGAAAAGGCACGGGCGGGGGGCGTCTACATCGTTGTGTTGGCGGGCTCATGGAGTTTTAGTCGCTATGAATCACTTCGACGGAAAGCGTCGCGCATTTTGCGAGAACTCTCGTTCATATATTGCTACTAGGCGACTATATTGTGCTGAATATGGACTACGGCGAATATGTGAAGCTCCGAGTGCTAATTTAATTAAAATATGGTTAAAGCGTTTTGAAGAGACCGGTTCAACATTTAAACCACAAGCAAATGGTCGCCCAAGAACATCTAGGACCGAAGACAACGTTGAGAGAGTTATGGAGTCAGTACGAGGAAATGCACAAATGTCGACTCGCAAGAGATCGTCTGTCTTACAATTATCGCGACGAAGTTTGCAACGAATTTTAACATTGGATCTTAAACTGCATCCATATAAGCTGCAATTAACACAAGAATTGAAAGAGTCTGACTTCATAGCAAGGCTCGCATTTGCTAATGAAATGCTTAATCGATTTTCCAATTTTGACAATATCCTTTTCTCTGACGAGGCTCATTTCCTTATGAATGGGTTCGTAAACTGTCAAAGTTGTCGTTACTGGAACAGTGAAAATCCCAAAATCAAACACCAGAAACCATTGCATAGTCCTAAAGTGACAGTATGGGCAGCAATCTCTGGCAGAGGAATAATTGGTCCTTTTTTCTTCGAAAATGCGCGGGGCCAAAACGTCACGTTTAATACGGAACGCTATGTTGAGATGTTGGACGGATTTTGGGCTCCAGAAATTGAAAGTTCAAGCATTCCGGAACTTGGTTCCAACAAGATGGAGCTACCTGTCACACATCAAATGACTCCATGGCGGTGGTGAAGCAAATGTTCCCTGGCAGACTGATTCCGAAAAGAGGTGATATCCCATGCCCCCACGTAGTCCAGACTTGACGCCTCTTGACTTTTTTTGTGGGGATACCTCAAACGCAAAGTCTACAGTAATAATCCAAGAAACATCGTTCAGCTCAAGGAGAATATCCGCGGTGAAATGGCTGCCATTATACCAGAATTACTGAAGAAAGTTTACAATAATTTTCGTTTGCGGTTAGAGGAGTGCCGTCGTAGAGAGGGTTACCATTTAGATGATGTTATTTTTAAAAAATAAACTCCATTTATTACTCTACAATGCCTTAGATTTATTTTAACCATACCTTTTGTATTTATTTTTTAATCTATTTTTTAAATATGCACGTTCTATTGCGCCACCCTGTATATGCACGAGAGGTTTATTACGACTCATATATTTTTTAAAGACTGGAACTATGGCACAAGCCATTTACAGTACATTAAGTTTTTTACATTAAGCAGTACATAGATTTTAGTTCTGTAGATTGTCCCGTTAAACATCCTTTTGCGTTATTGTCAAAAGGCACCAAAAGAGAAGGTTATATCCTGCTGGCTATGAGTTTGAACATTATATTAATAATAATATATATATGCCCCCCTTTTGCTAAATAAAATGGGCACTAAACCACGAAATAGAAACAATGCCCCTGGTTTAGTAATAATTTTTTTCGTTTTGTGGATATTGTCGCCATAGGTGCGTGTTGGTCTTAGGGATGATAAAACCTCGCCTCAATACCTCCCCTAATCAGTTGCCCCAGTGGCGAGTATTATATTAACCAGAACCCATGATGCAAATTGGGTTGTTAAATACTTAACTCGTCATCGCCCTCTTTTCTAGGAAAACACATGAAATGATTTTTACCAATACATTATGTATCTACAATATTTTATTAACCCCATTTATTCTGCTTTTAATTTAACTAACGAAAAAAAGGAATTGTTTGATATCGATCTATAGAATCTATTTATTACTTATAATTGTTTTAATATTCAGTACACATGATTTACATAATACTAGTGTTCTAGGAATTCATTTATGTAATTATTAATAAAGTATGTGCGATATGAAATTTATTTACTTATAATCACGTCTGTATAGAGAAGAGTATCATTTAATGGGAAGCACAATATGTGAGAATTTTAATATATCTCTAACTTAGCTTGTTTCCATTATCAGCATAAATAGTGATATTAAAAATTGGGTATTGTAAGAAAGTAAGAAAAAGTGAACGAAATTTAAGAAACAGCAACTATAATAATTACATACACACTCAATTAATAAATGATAATGATTATTGTTTCGGAAACTGCTTTGATAATTCGGCTCGTAGAAAAAGACAAGACAAACATTTATTAGATGTTTGTTGATATGTCCTAGTGGGGGCAGCATTACATGAGCAAAACGTGGCGGAGTAATAATCGTAATCGTTGATCAAAGTAGAATACCAAAAAGATATGTGGATGCTAAGTAATTACAGTGCCTCGTTTTGTTCTTAATTTGAATGTATAAAATCGACATTTCACAACTTGGCGGCAAATTTGACAATTAAGAAAATTTGTTTTGCAGATGCATATTAATCGGTTGCCATTCCATATAAGTGAGTGTGAACACACAGATCGAAAATAATTAAATGTTTTTTTTTCATTACTTACTGACATCATGACGAACGTTGTGAAGGCCTTCTCAATGTGCTCTTGATGTAGGGATTTGATGATTCGCTGTAGCAAATGTTAAGATATGAATTATCAATTTAAATATACTTTTCCATTTGTCGTATCGAATCGTAATACCGACTACTGGATTGTGTTTTGTAAATCAAAGGGCTGGGACTAATCCATTTTGATAAGACGATGTTTTTGTATATGAAAAAGATATCATCATAGGAAACAATAACAGAGCCTGTTAACATGATTGTGAATAATTAATTTCTAGCTTTCAATATAATTTCTTTATTTATTTGTTTCTTTTTGTCAAATTTATGCAGTTCTTTCTTTTGGATATTTTTTACTTCTCACTTTTCTATGATGTTTTAGTGTCATAATTAGCGTTTGTTTTTCTAGTAATAATCTGGGATTCGTTTTTTTTTTTTATTTTTGTCTTTTCCAATCTGACAAAATTTTGCTTGTCCAGGTTTTTGAGTGGAATTAACAGATCCCATCATACTCTGTTTGATTCACGTTAACAGTTGGGTATTTAAATGTATTGGATGTCTTCTCCGGGAAGTTCGCACCACGTTGGCACCGCCTTTGGCGTTCCTAAGTTCCTAAGTTTAAGGATTCAAAGACTTTGCCTAGATGACAGATGATAGAAAAATAATGTTGATACTTCAACTCTTAATTAGAAAAGAAAATAGCTTGAGGTTTTTTCATGACAAGAAAGCTATCAGAAGACATTCAGCCTAATGCTTGAAACATATAATGTCGATATGATTGAACATAATAATTGTTACCAACTTAAAAAATGCGATCGCATCTTAAAGCTTAAACAACAAAAATTATATATTCACCAGAGATGAGTAATTTTTTCTTTAATTTCGAAATGAAATGTCTACTACAATCTACGAATTAATTATTCCATCGGAAATGACGAAACCCTAGATTTTGCAGCCTAAGAAATAGTAGATAGGGAGAACAATTTTATTTCGAAAAATGCAATTGTATGGAAAAATCCACATTCTGTTAAACGTGTAGGAAATGGTAAATTTAGTACAACTGAGCGAAAGATATTCAATCGGTTATATGTGTGGCAGATACTAGAAGGAACGTGGTAAATCGTCCATTTTTTTTTAAATTTTGCTAAGTATTAAAAATGGATATGATAAATTGTATCTAACCCATATACAATCACCGACTATGATCTGAGAAAATCGGTATCGCTCGGTCGACTTAGAAAGTCACGTAACATATTTAATCAAATTGTGTTTGATATTTTAAACGCTTCGTTCAGAGTGTTCCTTTTTTTCCTGTATCAAATGATACGTGCTTTGGGTGGAAGAGGTATGACGTAAATGAATCATCCGTTGTTTCTATACGCTTGGAGAGGACCCACTTGGCGTTGTTGTTGGAATGTTATAGAAAATTTAACATTTTCATTGGAAAAATACAATGTTTTGCAAAAAATATCCGCCATGACGATGATATGGATCATTGTTTCCAATAGTAGAAAACTTACCTGTACAAAAACTAAAACCATTTCTGCATAAATGAAATTTTTTTGATATTTTGCTAAACTTTTCTTCCCTTTATTGTTACTTAAAAGTAACGTACAATAAAAATTCATACACGACTGAAGGAAACAATTTCCTACAATTTTTAATGACGTGTTTATTGAACAATGCTACAAACAGTGAATATTTTATAAAAGAAAAAAATAAGCTCTGTCTGTACATAAAGAATAGTCCACTCAGGTAGTGTAAAGCAATATTTTGTATCTTCGGTAAATCTGCATATCTGTAGAGTTATTCACTGCAAAGCTTAAAATTTAAAGCACATATCGTGTCATACCCTTTTCAGTTTTTTTATACAATATGGAAATTAATCTGAAAGATATTACTGATGAATTTTAAGGTAAGAAAAATTGACGGGTATGGGATTGTGTGGTACAGGTACCAAGGGAAAAAATTCATGATGATTAATTGCAATACTGTGCGTAGCAATCAAGAAAGTCCATCAAACCCGTTTGTTAATAAAATATGATATAATACATTATCTCCGCCTTCATCATCAGTTTCATCTCTATTGCCTGGGGAAGCCAATCTTGGGCAGATGAGAAGATACCATTCGCAAGTGAAACCTATACAAAGGATTAGATAAATGATGATTTTCTAAGGAAGTCTAACAACAACCAGGACATCAAAATATTGAAATTCATGGGAGTACGACCGGTTTTATCCAAATTCATTTGTTTATCAGTGTCTCTTGTCGTTTGGCAAGTAAACGAAAAGTTAGAAAGCCATTTATAAATATTTACCTAAAACTAAGCATATTTATAATATGTCAATAGATGTCCCAAATGCCGAATAGCTCGCTATGTTTTCCACTTAGTGTATATTCGTTTGTCCATGTAGAAACAAAAATGTAAACATCTTGTTATTTTAATATTAGTCAAATATATTGTTGATGCATATTACGAACACAAGAAGGAAAGTTTTGCCAATTCCCCAAATGATTTGAAATAAATAATCTTAAATCCTTTTTAAGTGTTGAATTGTTCATAATATTATGTTTCAAGAGTTGAGTTCAGTTATTCGCTTCGCTCTGTTATTTCTGTTGCAACATTGTATTATCCATTTCCTTTGAGTATGTACAACACACAGATACAGATGTACTTTGAACGTTCATGACTACGAGTATGTGTTTATTCTTTGTCTCCACGTTCATGGAGATATTTCTATACAAACAATTTCACATATGCATTGACAACTGAAATTAGTTGTTTTGTTTCAGTTTGATATACGAGCAGAAGTGGTAGTCAAAAGGAAACAACTTTTCGACACGTATTCGAGCTAGAACTTTTAGCCTTGGTCATAAATAAAATAAACAACTTTTCCATTTGTACTAAGTCCGATGCGTGGTACAGTGCCTTGATTCTTTGATTGAAACACTCATAGGTCTCAATATCATTTTTTTATTTTTCATGAAGAACTTTCAGTTACCAAATACTTTACATATTTAAATTTGTTTGGTGTCTTGCTCAACCTCTTATATCTGTGGTCACAACCCATAACAGCCTAAGTCTGTTTTTCAATATTTTCAGTACAGAAGTTTAAAGTTTTGAATCTTCACTGAAAATCAGAAGAAGGTGTTTTTTGGAAAACTTTGGTACAGATTCCAAGGAAACGAATTTCTTTACTTAGTTGTTAACAAAAAATAGTTGTTTATTCTCGCAGTCAAAAGATATTATCGAAGAAGACACTTAGGCTCTTATTAATTGTTGAACGAAAGAAAGTCAAAAAGTTCAAGTTGAGTTAGGCTATTATTCCAGATTATATAAAAAACTTTAAGTTTGGAGAAAGACCTTAACTCAATTTATGTTTATCAAAAAACGAAATTGTAATTCGGAATAAGAGCTTAACTCAAGTTAGGAAAATAAAATTGTTTATTTATATTTTTGGATTAACGACTTAAGTTAATTTAGGCAATGATGAAAAAATAATGTTTATATTTGTTGTAATCCTAAATTGACTTAGGCAGTTATGCCAAAACAGTTATTTAGAAAAATAACTTAAGCTATTAGGTTTTTTAGGATTAATTGCCTTCCTAAAAGAGATACAAACATACGAATACGATGGTGCTAATAACTCAATTGTGTCCTAACTCGAGTTAGGCTGTTACGGGTTGTGACCACAGATGTATTCATAGCGCTATAATCGAAAGCAAATCTGAAATCTAAACTTTTCTTAACTACTTTGAAAACAACTAATAAATATTGTTACGGTTCTAAATAATCGTACCAAGTTTTTTTCAAGCCTGCCTCTTTATTATTACAAAATGCCAAAATTTTCACTTAGATGTATCCGCATCATCAATTTAGGTAAACAGCGTCTGATCTTTGTTAAAAGAAGTTCCGACGACATTTAACCATTTTCACATTCAAAGGATGTTGAAGTGATCACACAGTAAGCTGTCACCTTTTTCCTTTATTGTCACTAAATAGACCTGCACCTCCTTAAATAGAAATTCGTGTGGACAAGAGCTTTGCAGCGTTAACAAAATGCTGGTTGAAATGTTAACTTAATATGATAATGACACATTGTTTTTCACACTTTAATCCAAATTTCTAAAACAACAAATCACTCGGAACATTACTGTTAGTTATGAAAACTTAGTAACAAATTGTTAAGCTTGTAGCACGACCGCGCGTACATAGTACAAAACTTAACTCAACAAATGCACGGTAGGTGTCAAATTTGAATCAGTTCCGTACGGTTGCTTAAATAACAGCAAGCTAAGAATAAATCGGTTATTCATATGGGAGCTACCACATGGGCCAAGGACACTCGAAGTTTTACAATTTCGAGATTAACAGAGACGTACTGCTAGATTTGAAGAGTATTTTTAAAAGCCGTATGGCACCGCCTACTTTTTATTCGAAAATACATATCTTATTGTTAGTAGCATGTATTATTTAAACAAGTATATACGAGGTGTGATCAAAAAATAACCGTTATTTTCAATTTTTTCTAAAAAGTATTTATTTATTCATCAATTTCTATTTTATTTCCTTTAAAGTGGCCCCCTTCAGATATAATACACTTGTGCCAGTGTTTCTTCTAAAACGTGCTTTTTCGTATCGCCAACAGCTCCTATTAGATATTTCTTTTCATTTTCTTTCTTTTATCTCGTCGGTGTCTTCAGTTTTGGGAAGAGGAAAAATTCAGCGGGGGCCAAGTCCGGTGAATACGGTGGTTGAGGCATGATTGCGGTTTTGTTTTTGGCCAAAAACTCACGCACAAGCATCAATGTGTGAACTGGTGCGTTATCACGGTGCAAAATTCATGATTGATTTTTCCACAATTCTGTGCGTTTCTGGCGAAATGCTTCGCGCAAACGGCGCATAACTTCAAGGTAGTATTCCTTATTGACCGGACGACCTTGTGGCAAGAATTCATGATGCACCACGCTATTGCAATCGAAGAAAACAGTGAGCAAAACCTTCACATTTCACCGAACTTGACGTGCTTTTTCGTACTTTCTTCTCGGCCTTCTTTAAACCGGTTATACCACAATTGAACTTGTATTCTGCTCATAGTAGACTCGCCAAACGTAACAGTCAACATTTTAAATGTCCTTGGACATTTAATTTCTTTTTTTACACAAAACTTAATACAGTTTCTTTGATCCATTTTTTCAACAACAAACTGAAAATCCAAAATGGCTGTTATTGTCAACATATATAACAGACATGAGTACCAACATAACAGAGAAGAAAATACGAAAATCGAACATACGTAACTCACGAAATTTGAAAAAAAAAGTTCGTACATGCTTATTTTATGCAGCACGTATTATAAATTTGTTAGCTACAGGGATTTGAAACTGAAGGAAATGTTTATAAGTTTAAGTTTGATGCAATTTGCAAATAGAAAAGTAATAGTTTATCAAAGAAAATTCTTTTATTGGAAACATTTATTGTTCGAGAGATTTATAGTTAAATGAAAAATGCTGCTAAATTGCAAGTCACAGTTTGTTTTAAGCAGGTACTTATAATATTTGTGATATACTCGTATATATGGATTGTAAATAGATTAACTTTAATATTGTGTGCTATGTACTCCGCATTTGGCTTTCACCATACGTAGGTCATGCCGCCAGGGCCAAATAAATTAAATTTTGACTCGATTGTAAAAGCTACTGAATTCCAGTGGCATATGTGCTCTTTTGCAAAGCTGAATCGGCTCAGCCTATTTCTGTTGCTGATAAATGGTCATGATCCCGTAGGATTCAGCTATCGATTTCCACACTGCACTCTTTGCCAAGGCTAATCTTAATTTCGGATAATTTCGGACGTCAATTTCGAAGCCTTAATGTTTCTCAAAATGTATCGTTCTTCAGAATCATTGACAATATGCTCCCGATTCTGAACAAATCGCTCAATAGTCTTCTGCACTATACAATTATTGAAGCAATTCACTGCTACAAGTGACCGTTTTTAAAACGGTTTATGGCCAATTCCCTTTGCCCTGCTGTTGTGCGAGGACCCATTATATTGCTTGTTGCATCTGAGCGCTTTAAAACACAAATTCAGACTGGGTGACAAATTAGCTCATGTCAACTATAGAGGGAGGGAGGATAGAGGGAAAAAAGTTTGACTTTTTTAAGCAGTACTGTATAAAAACATGAACCGATATGGATTAACTTCAATAATGTTAATTCTTAAACAAACTAAAACAGCGGAAGCTGGAACCAATTCTATGATTCCTATAGCATAACATTGGGCAATAGTGCCCCTTTTATGCAGAATTGCTAACCAGTACGGAATTTTCAGTCAGATGAGTTGACCTACAGGTGGTGCCAGAAGTGGCGTGGAAAATTGCTTAAACATGTATTCTGAATTAAACCACAATTAATGAAACAACGTTTTAACCTTATGAAATCCTCCACTTAAAATTTACACGAGAAAAACTGATTTTTGGTCAATCTTCCTACTTGTACTTGTGGTACCTTAAGAAAAGATGGATGGATCAAAGTTTACAGAATGCCTGAAGCGTACTAAATTACACGTACTCTAATGAAGATTCAAATTAACAATTTTCATTAAAAAAATATTAATGTCAAATACAATTTAACTTCACCGAGAGCCGAACTCCGAACCTGCAGTTTGTAAGACTGAAGTCCAATGCCCTAATCTACGCTTTTAACATCACCACTGTATGAGTTAAAAGTGACTGTTGATCTATGGGGGGACAATGCTAGCAATCAATGGAGTTTCCAAAGCATAATGCAATAATGCTCTCAAATTATGATCATATGCACTGCCTTATTTGGTATTATTCCAAAACATAATTGTTCACTCTTTTCTATTCGGTTCTAAACGATATCATATTTTGCTAAAAATCTCATTTACAGGTGCAGAAACCAACGCAAAGTGAGACTTTAACAGCACATTTGCATTCTTTTTCTATTACATAATGAAGTTTATTCAATATAAATGCAATATAAAATAGGATAATATTCAGTTGGATGAAATAAAATTAGTGAATTATTCAAACGCCGATTAGCAATAAATCAAGTAAATACCTATAATATTTCATTGTCTTTATAGAAGAGACCAACCTAAATTGCTCTGCCGTAAGGTCTTCTTTAAAATAAAGTTAATAAGATACTCTTTTTCCCCCAATCTTCAATGAAAAAGTTCGAATTGACGACAATGCTTAGTTTGTTGGCAAAGATACCGATTTTTGGCGATATTGTTAATACAAATATTCGCAAGGAACGAATAATGAAGGTATAAGTCTACCAACGAAAAAATTGGCCAAGAAATTCCGCATTGCCGCGCATGATAAACGAAAACCAATGATATCCTAACCTAGTAAATGTAACTGAAGAGATAGAAAATTTTGGAAACAAAAACTAAACATCATAATCGAAAATAATGGAATGAAATGAAATCGTAGAGATACTTGGCATATTGCCTACATTTCAATAATTTGAATTAAGCACAGTTAATGGTGATCTTTATACGTTCATAATCTTCTTTTGCTTGACAAAATTTGTAAAATTCATCATCATCACGAAGGCATTTTTTGTTTTCTCCGCAATCATTACAAGCGACATTGAAAAGTTATCTCTTCAAACATTTGCTGTTTATACTTAACAATTTTTCAAAATTCAAAATCTGTAAATTTCTAAGAAGAATTTTATAAAATCTTAATTGAGCATGTTTCTTGATTTGATAAATGCCTATTCTGTCTATTCCAAAAAATTCCAATATCCACGGTCAAAAGGGGCATTGGTAAGAAAGACACTCCGCACCCGATTGCGGTTATGAATTATAAGGCTCCCTCAGTTTAACATAATTTATATCGGAAAATCGATCAACATGTATGGGAGGTACTGCTAGAGATGGCATAATTGCACGCTAAGTTTTAAGAAGTTTCATAAAGATTTGCAATAGATTTTGTGTTCATCATTCACCGTGCACCGCTGAATTTACTTAAGAAGTCATGAAGCACATATGGACAAAATATATCAGGGCACTTCCTTCTGCACATCACGTTTTTGGCGTATCAACACATTTTACTTCCTTTAGGTGAAGATACAACAATCTTTTTCAGCAAAATTTTGGGTTTTAGAATCGATATAACCGAGCTTAGACGGTCCATATAAATGTTGACTACATCAAAAAACCATATTATTTGTATGTATTTGTATTTGTGTATTTGATTGAACTATGTGTAGTTAAGTACGAATATAATTAATGAAGGCACAAACAAACGAAGACAACTTTACTGTATTGATGTACTATTAGAACTTTGGGATATATATTGAGGTATTTTCGAAAATGTTGACCGTTATAGGGCCCGCATAGGCGGAATTCTTCCAATTTTACAACAATAGTAGGCCATGAAATGATAAACCTAGAATTCGGAGCTGCGATTATTTGACCAAACCTTCAAAACAGGTGTCGTTTTTCAGGAAACAACCGAAGGCGCAGGATAAGGATATCAAATCCCCAATTTGCTTTTATTCAGAAACGATTTATTATTGGGCGTGTATGTATGCCGAAAATTGTGTTTCGAATATAATGAAATCTGGTGAGGATGGGTGGGCACGTCTGGAAAACGGAGAGGTTGGCGTCCATGACTGGAATACTAGAAGTAGTCCAGAAGCTGATTTCTGAGTGGGTTTATATGTACGCCAAAAATTGTGTTGCGAGTATAATGAAATCTGGTGAGGATGGGTGGGCACGTCTGGAAAACGGAGAGGGCGACATCCAGTATTGGCAACAGCTCATGCACAAAAATATTCGTAAATTTATCACATACAAACTAACATTTTTAAGCATGCATGTTTATTAATTTTGATTATATATTTTGCATTTACATTGATATTACTGAAATACATGCTTCGGGGGAATGGTATGCAATTTAGATATGTACGAGTTGGTTTAAAAGCAGGAGTGGTAAGAAATTCTCTAGTTTATCATCGGTTAGTAAATTCTACGCTTTTTTCTTGCTATTTTTTATGTATTGGTGTTATTGGAATCAGTATTATTTTCACCTAAGGAATAAAACTGTCAGAGTTCTTATTTGTAAATGAACGTTCGTTATAAAACACAGGTGATGTGCGAGTATTTCGAATTGAATCGACAAATGTTGTCATTTATATTTTGTATTAAACTTTAAGTTAAAAAATCGGCTTTCGTCCATCCGGTTTTGTTATGTGAAAGAATAAAGAATGACTATTAATTAACCGCATATTTTTGTTGTTGTTTTTTTTTGGAACAAATTCTAGCAACTTATAGAAATTAGGTAGTCTGACATAAAACAATTATTAAAAATATCGGTTCCGGTATTGTATTTGACTACCTTAAATTTGAATAAAGTTTATTGAAAATTTTTTGAATGAATGAGTGAATGTTTTGAAATGTGATAAAATATAATCGATTTTGTTGCAAAGTTATCGGTTTTTTAAGTTTTTTATTCTAACTATTGAATTACGGTAACCTAAAACTAAATGCGTTAAAAACCTGCATATAGAATACAAAAAATTTAATATAGCAGTTATTAAAACAGTTAATAATTATATTACACTATTATATATGTATATACGAGTGCTAGTATATTTTATGAAGTTAATGCTTTGAAAAAATTTAGCTCAGAAAATGTTATAAATACTAAAATAAATGCAAAAAAGAAATAAATAACTTTTTGGACTAAGTATCCATATGAGGGAGGAATTATTTTTACGAGAGTAAACAAGCATATATAAAATGTTTTTAACTCCGTAAAGGTGTACATTTTTGGTTTTTTTTTTTTTTTGTTTGTGAGCTTGGAAGACATAATTCGAAGAAAAAGGCTGAAGCAGTATTTTTTGGATAAAAAGAACAGTTACGTGGTCGTTGTGTGGTTTTATATTGGGTTTCTAATAAAATTTCCAATGTTCTATAACATTATATAATAATTCGAGATCTATAACTACATAAAATTGAAGTAATACGATGTATGTTCAAATTTGTACAGATGGAAAAGCTAAATATAAACCTATATGGAAGACTTGTAAAGTAAATTTTAAAATCGGAGTAATCCGCAAAATATGCGTGATGGTATGTTAATTTTTATAATGGCCGTTCGCCACAAACCGTTTGGCAGCACTTCTCACGCTTATTGTCAAAATCGGTTATAAAAATCCTTCATACTGCAAACATATTTCTTCTATATTATCACCGTTTAGTTGATCTTTTATGACATTCCGATATTCGTCTGGATTTCGTACCTTCTGCAAAGACAATTTTATTAAAAGACACTCAACAGTCTGGTGATTCGTTTTTTGGCGTTTGCTTTTTGTGTAATCTAAAGTCTAATGAATGGGATAAATGTATGTAAATTCTCTGCGTTTAAAAGTACTCGGACAGGAATAATAATACGGGGTTATCCATTTGGTGATTTCAAAACCCCCGATTTTGCAAGGTTGTCATCTGTTAAATACCTATCATCTGAAGTGTTATATATTTAGTGAAAGGTTTGCCATTTGCGAATATGGATCGTTTAACAACCGAAGACCGCGTAAAAATAGTTAAAACTTATAACTACATTTATAACTATAAAAGTGGCGATTCAGATGTGGAAATTTTTCGTGCATTTCGGGGTGATTATGGTAGTCATAATCGCTGTTGTGCTGCTGCGCTGCTGTGCAAGGAATTAGTCAGATTATGAAGAAATTTAAAGAGGCCGGAAGCGTTACAGATGTCTGCCGAAAATATCGATTCTGTTAGCGAAAGTGTGTCCGATAAACCGAATTTTAATTCAGAGGGCTATGACCGTGTGATAACCGCAATTGTGTGATAACTGAAATTGAAGATTATGAACTGGACAATATGTGGTTTCAACAAAACGGTGCTACGAGAAACACAATACGACCGATTTTTCAAAAGAATCCACTGCTGTAACCAATTCAAAGACGGTCATTCAAACGTTATTGTACTTCATAATTTCATATTGTATTTCATAATGGCAAGGTCCAGGCATTATAATGAAATACAAGTTTCATCGAAATCATACATTTATTTAACGTTACTTTTGAAACCGAAAAATGGATAACCATGTATAATCAAAGACGTCGGTTGACAAGTTTATAGAATTGTGTCCCGAATTGTATATAATATAATATAATTGTACAGAAATATTCCCTGCCTACTTCTGTTGGGAGAGAATAGTCCGATGAATCACTTTCGCATGTTGAAATATTTATAAGAACTTCAGCTACACTGTTGTAAAGAAATTTCGGAAAATTCAGATTATTGTACTCATTTAAAAGTTTATAGTTTGCCAAACATATTTTTTTAAACCGTTGAGAATAATTTCAGTGGGAATTTTTTAAGATATTTTTTTGCATTGCAGTATTGTTGGCTTAATTTTTTGCTTTGTTTTCTTTGGAGCCCTTTTCCACTTCCATTGAAAAGTTTTGGTAACGTGATTTTGTAACTTTTCTCTGCGAGGAAAAAAAAATATTTATTGTTTTCCCCTTTACAGTGATGAATCAGTGTGATTTACTAACGTATTCTGTCGCTCGTGCATTTATGTTGTATGTTGTTAATTTTTCTAAAATACCTCTCAAGTGGTTTATTAGACGCTCGTGTATTTTTGTCGCCAGAGAATTTGCAATTTTGTTTCTCCAGAAAAAGACAAAAGGCTGTATATTTTTTTGGTAACAAGGAATAGAATTAAATAGTACAATATTCATTTAATGTTTTTCCACGTAGTGGTAGCAGCTGTCAATACTTAATTATAAATATTTGAAGCTTGTAAATGGAATGAACTCTTCCCATAATGGCTACACTTTCTCAACAAAAATGTCAAATGGCTCATAATTGAAGTTGTAATTGGTTTTCTATCTGCCACACAATCTCCGTTTTGAATTTGTTCAACAAAATATTGTTCTCAACCACTTTCAGTATATTTTAAAATTAGAAATGTTGAGTGGGAAAAATAACTGTTTCCAAAAGACTTCCACATTTTTTAACCTGGTGTACATTTGATAATCCTTTACAATAATGAGAACTAAACTTAATTTTGCACCGGCTTCGAGGCATGAACGGTAACATTTTTTAAATAATCCTCAGAACAGATTTTCATGTCCCTGTTATAAGTTTTTATTTTATTATGGTTTATGAGAGCCGAACTAAAATTCCCACAAACCCTCTTGACATACGGCTATTTAATTTTAGCCTGGTGACGGTATATTCTAATTCAATTTAAAAATCTTCAATGTTTTCGGTTAAATGGCCATTTAAAAATGTTTCAGCTATTGGGATTGAAATTCTAAATAGTAACGAATATAAAAACACTCTTTTGTCGTTTACATCTCATTGCTTCAGTATGTTACCAGCTGAATCGAAATATATACATATATACTTTACAGCAGACTTAGATAAGCAAAGTTGTTGAGGTAGTGATAAACGTTGAATAAATTGCTTCCAATGAGGTAAAGGTCAATAAATTGGTCATTCTATATTTTTCACGATACCCCTTCTTTCATATTAGCAATAATTTCAATATAAATATTGTTGTTTTGGATTTACAAACTTAATTTGTATTTACTAAAGCCGTCGTTGAAATATGTGCACTTTGCATTAATTCTGAGTGTTTTCATTTTTTGGGTCCATGTGTGCGATGTATAATTAACAAAGAAGATAACTATTGTTTGTATTTATTTTTCTTGAAATGTCATGCATTTAGGATTCTTTGTGTTCGAATAAATATATAACGTCTAATTATTATCCAATTCTAACAGGTACACAAGTACACAGGTACATACAGGTACAGGTACATGCCCTCTATGCGGCATTCAACACTTTTACTACTTTATTTATTAACATATCATACTTCACAATGACCCCATCTGTCTTACTGATTATATATATGACAAGGGTAGCATTCGATCCGTTTATAAATGTAGTTCTGCAGGTGTTTCGTCTAGAATCAGTTTTATTAAAATTAATTTCATTATTTAGATGATTCCCGATTTTACCATCCCAGTGACGGTTCACTAGATTCGGAAGCATCTCCTTCGATGTTGCTGTCAATGCTCACTCATTCCTGGAATTTGATTTTTTGTTCGGATTACATATTAGAATTATTTGATGGGGAAATATTACCATTGCCATTAAATTCCGTTACTACAGCAAAAGCAATTCATCTCCTTCGGCTCTGTGGCTATCAATAGAGAGAGCTCATTAAAAGTTTTGTTTTTCTACGGTAGCTGTTTATAGTACAATATGATTTTAAAGTATTTCCTGTAAAATAAGACACGTTTTGCGTAGTAAAAATAAGAAGAAAAAAAAAAAAAATAACTTTGTCTTCGATTTTCGAGTCACTTGAAAAATTTGATAAATGCTTTTTATTAATTTTAAAAGTAATCACGCTTGCAATGTTTTAGAAATGTTTAAATGTTTTCATCTTTTTCACAACTGAAGCTATAAGTTTATGTCCCGTAGTTGAATCAAAACTCTCGTTTTAAAATTAAAAGTTATAGTTACTATACATATTTTTTATGCAATTTCAATTTGAAATGCTTTGCCAAAAAAATATAATTTTCTTGAATAGGATTCACAATTTTAACGTTAACAGATACGGACATCAATTGCCCTTTCTTAAGCAGCACAAACGTGGTCATTTTCAAAATCTAAGTGATTATCAGGTTAGCACTTGTAATTTTTTTGCAAATTATTCAGTTTTAATCTTTGCGATCCAAAAAATCAAATGACTTTCAAGTGCTAGTTAAATAACCGTTTGGCATTAAAAGAAGGAAAGTAAAGATGAAGAAAAAAAAAAAACAAACAAAAAGATCGGTTTTGATGAGAAAACTCATTCACAGAGAATATAGTGATTTATGTGCATATAATTTGATCAATTTTTTATTCCAAAAATGCTACGAAATGAGGACATATATCATTTGAGGCAACCGAAAATGTAACATCCAGAAGGAAGCTTTGCATGGCTGTACCCATTCATGTACCTCCAAACAAATTGGCCGATTTTCCGAAATTCAATCTTTTCTCCCTAATTTCAATATGTATTGATTTACAACTTTCTGTAAGTCCTGGGAAAAAAATTACTAATAACCGCATCCATATAAATTACACATTTTCCCCAAACATTATTAGCTTCATATCTTTCTACCGGTTGTATCGAAATCTGTCAAATAAGGCACACTTGTGCGTTTAGTGAAGTAAGTTCTGGGCATAAAAACGGAGGACATTTCCATACCTCTTCTGATACTTCCCATACGAATTAGCCTATTTATTCAAACCAATTTTTTTTTTTTTTTTGCTGCAATCGCTATTACCCAATTACATAATTTTCCCGCATATTCTCAAATTCATATCTTCCATTCAGTTGCAGTAAATGCAATGCAATACAATTTAACAAACTTAGTTCTGCGAATGAAAACGCCAAAGTATTTCTTAAAGAAATTTGCAACTCACACATTCGC
>JAHXMU010000027.1:3667735-3728369 GCA_019455685.1 Philornis downsi | reverse complement strand
CTCTTTCTGGGTTCTTAATTTATACAATGATATAAACCTTCATTTATTTGAAAGAATGTATAATCACTGAAAGTGGGCTCTGTTTTTTTTTATATTACTGGTCATTTGTTATTGTTCGAATATGTGATTACATAAGTGTAGAGTATGTTTTGCGTAGTAGAAAATCAGATCATGTCTCATTAACCCAAAAACATATCTTAAAATATTGATAAAAGTCATATTTAGTTTAGTTGACGTTTCGGTACCGCAAAAAGAAAAGAACTCACTTCCAAAGAAAAGATGTGGTACTGAATGTGAAAATTGTTGCTGTACTCTGATTCTTGACATCTTAAGGCGAAAGAAATAATGTAATATCATCGATTGAAACTGCTATTAAAAATAATGATATAAAAATAACTTTTTAAGATATATGAATCTTTTCTGTTTGTCTATGATATATTTTGTGATAGGAGAACAAAGTAATTTATCTATGTTTACAACAAATTTCATCTATTTCCGCATCAACCTAAGATATTGATCACTGCATATTTTGGTCTTAAAAAGTTGGTAGTGATTATGTTCGTAAGTAATATGATTCTGTAGAAATTAAATTTGCTATTCTACCTACGCACAGTGGGATTGCTTCATACATTTTTGTGCAATAAATATAAAGAATTATCGTAGAGTCTTGAAATTCGGCATAGAGCGTTTTATGACGTAGAGTAGCAAAAATATACAGTTTCATCCAAATCGACCACGCCCATCGGCCACCGCCCATACAAATAAAAATGAAATTTTCGTATACATTTTTTTCCGTTAGGTAGAAATTCTTGTAACATGGCATGGATCATCTGTACTATAAAAACAAAATTTTTGGAAAGTTCCATCTAAATCGGCCACGCCCACCGCCCACCGCTCATACAACTCAAAATGAAATTTTCGTATAAATTTTATTCTGTTAGGTAGAAATTTTTGTAACTTGGCATGGATCATCTGTACTACGGAAGCAAAAATTTTGGAAAGTTTCATCCAAATCGGCCACGCCCATCGCCTATATTACTTAGAAAAAATAACCATTTCACCCACTACCCGCCTGACTTATTTTCTGTAAAAATAAGGAAAGGAAACTTATTTACTTATTCATCTATCATTTCTTTTACAATATCATC
Source organism: Philornis downsi (assembly GCA_019455685.1). NCBI lineage: Eukaryota > Metazoa > Arthropoda > Insecta > Diptera > Muscidae > Philornis > Philornis downsi. The sequence continues at coordinate 3,727,221 of JAHXMU010000027.1, read as the reverse complement.
TAATTCCAAATGTTGTTTACGAGGTTGACGCCTTATTTTACTAAGAAAAGGATCTGATGACACCAAGAGATGGCTGAAAACATCAGAGTTAGTTGCCATTCTATTGCATTTTCTTGAAAACATCAGTCTATATTTTCTATAATCCTTGTTGCGCGCTTCTTCTGCCTCTTCGGATAGCATACCAATAGGAAGAGTAGCTGCATCGATAATTTCTTTTCCATACATTAATATTTAGTGCACAGTTACTGGCATATAATACCAGCTGTATTTTTCGACATAAAGTTTCGCCGGATCCCGCGTTTAATTTTTAAACTTCGAAGAATTAATATTTCGGCCACATGTGATTATTTGTAATATTATGCGAAACCTATCAATTAATTCCTCTTCAACTTCAGTTATGTCAGCTACAAGTGACGGATTGGAAAAAAAAACGTCTTGAGGTGTTGCCGTCGTTGGAGGTCCCAGTGCCTTGCTGAACCTCATCAACACGTAAATGCATATGGTCTTTAAATGCGTAGTGAATTCGGACTTTGTTTTCTTGTTTCATAGCCTTATGTTCGTCTTCGAGCGCCAACCACTTTTGAAATGGTTTATTGTAGATAATATGAAGAATGCACTCCATAAACTTTCTTTCTTGTGACTTTTTTCATAAAATTTATAACTTTAATGAGCAGTATAAAATATTATAAGGATTTTCTTCTATAAATCGCAATAATATACTCCCTTCCTTCATTTTATTGCAGTCAGAGCATGGAGGTCGCCGGAGCTACATTTTTTTCATCCAAGAAAAACTTAGAACACTGAAATTTCTAGGGCTTTTTTTAAATTTAAATAGTTTCGAAACTATTTATGCTATTCAGTTGTCTTTTTTTCTTAAAGAATCACAAAATACCATATTTTTAGAACATCATGATATAAAATAGTTAAACGAACAACAAATATGCATATACAGGCCCTTAAGTTGCATTAAAATCTTAGTCGTTTTGCGCTTTACTTCTCCCAAGCATTTTTAAGTAGTTATTTTGCGATAACAAATTATTTTTTCAAAAAAGCAATGGTGAATTTCTCTTAACTAAACAATTCCGTACAAAATTGCATCATTACATTTTTAATATTTTACAGTCGAAAAATAGACTTTTTGCACTTAGAATCTCACTGTGCTACGTAGTGCAATAAATTCTTCCATTCAATCATTTCAGTTTCAATGTAAAGATGACTTTAATCGATACATAATTTAAAAACTTAAGAAAGGCATGATTAAAAAAAAACAGATGCAGAGAGTTGATGATAGAACATTGCGAGTCGCAATTTTTGATCTTGAAGCGATACATCGCGTAGGATTTATCGCCTCCCTAATTCTTAAATTAATTGGTAACATATTTTGGTGTTGAAGAAATTAATACCGCACTAAATAAAAGAAACCGTGCAAAAATAATTGAATTAATAATATTTGTATTCCTCCGATTCCTAATATTTGGTAATAAATAAAAAAACAAATAATGAAGATTCGTTTAATATAGAATGGCTAGAATAACAGCGATTAGGTAGAAAACCCGCGTTCAATAATTGTATTTATAGGTATAACAAAAGTATTCGATAATGTTTCTATCTCAAAATAAATTGCATCTTCAAAACCCCTCAGCTTTAGAAAATACTTTAATTTCTTAATCAGGTAAATGACATCCACGGCTTTGGTTGCATTTCGTTGACGCAACCTTGAATCTCTTTGCATCTGTTTGACTAAACTAAGAAGTATGAACCAAACCCACCCACCGACAGGTTGTTCACGCATTTGTTCTTCGATAATCACAGGTGGGTTCTCTGAAACCCAAGCGCGGCAATTTTGACAATTAACTCAGCCATTAAAGTGAAAATAGACTTCAACACATAGCATAATTACGCTGATTTTGGACCTGCCAAACTTTCATAATTTGTGAAATATTGTTCAATAATGAAAACGCGTTTTTTACCATTTTTACTAATCCTAAACCGAGTGCTGTCAAATTGATTTTGTTGGCAGCACTTTGTCGCACAAATGGAGGCAATTTCGTAATTACAAATTTTGAGACATCCTTGTGAAGGATAATAATAGAATAGTGTAACAAAATGCTATCTAACAAATCCGAAGATACCCGAAGTGAAGCAAGGATTTGAAATTTTCGATATCGAAAGGGGATCGAAATACTTTAAACTAATACTATTACTACAAAAAGACAACGGTAAACTTAGTCAAATTTAAAAAGACTAATGCTAAGTTCAAAAGGGAAATAAAGGTTGTAAATCGTAAAAGTTTGACAGTTTTATATTTGATGTTAGCTCTAGTACATCCACTACTTATACTACTGCTACTAATATGCTAAAGAAGACAGAGGTTGTGTTTGCTTTCCTTCACTGCAGTCACAGAAACAATGTTTAGTTGGGCCCAACCTTAAGCCCGGAGCGGACAGGACTTTAATTAAATCTTACAGGAAAGGGATCAAACAAATTTCTTAGTTGTTATCAATCAGGTTTCGGAAAAGGTTTATCTGTAAGTAATAACGTAAATCCGTATATAATTGAACATTACAAACATTACAAACTTCTCCAAAAATTGAAACGAATTAGCAATAAACGGTTCAATTCTGGTACTGTAAGGTACAACTGTTATGTTGTCATACATCAAATTGTTTTCAAAAACGTAAAAAATGGTTTGTTTTGTTTTTATTCGGACACTTTTTAAAATTTCCTGCAAAATAGTTCATCTCAAAATCCCTGAACAAAATCATTTGTAAGCAATTTTGGAATTTGAAATTTAATATTTATTCATTCAACCAGCAATTTTACATTTTCATGCAGAAGCCGGTTTTAACATTTTCATGTTCTGTCTTAAAATATATCTAGTTTTTGATGATGTTTATAACACCAGTAATATCAAAGTTAGACCATACAAAATATATATTGAGCAACATAGAAGCAAACTCTAAATTGATACGCTTCAACTTCAATAATAGTTGAGCCAAGAACGACCTTTGTTGTAAATGGGCCACATCGTTTTATTTTCCGTCAGCTACAGAAAATTCATAATTTCTATTATTCCATTAAGTTTGATTTGTATTTACTACACATTAAAATAAGCCATATGTGCCCATGTTTTGTTAAAACCTTCTATACACACCAACCGACCAAATTTTCGCTTATCGCTCCGAAAACTTGAGCTTATCGCGTCAAAACTGATAGTACTACCTAGTATTTTCCACGTAGAAGCCGGGGGTTGCAAATGCGCCATACCGATTCACATCTTCTGGTATACCCTACACAAATTGGTCGAATTTAAAAATTTCCTCCCCATAACTCCTCATTCTCATCCAAAATTTTGTTCGTTGCATTGTTTCATAATTTCTGGTAAAATTAAAAAAAAAAAAATCGATTAATAAGCCCCCATATTTATCCAATACATCCGGACAACCACTATTCCTCAATGTTCAATATTGGCGATTCTTTTGGTGATTTATTTACAAAAATTAAGTATGACGGACCAAACGAATCCATCCAAGAATGTGTGAAATTTATTTAAATGTGAGTCGGAGCAGACGATAACGTTCAATAACGTCTATACTTATTATTATTTATTCATTTATGGAAGGATTTTTTTTTCTTAAGGAAAACGTCTCTTCTTCCGCATGAAGAAGTGTTAGATCTTTATTCGTGAAGCGAAAGAGAACACAAACATGAGAGTTCCGTTATTACAGCTGAGATTTCGGAGTTATAAATTTTCAGTGATAAATGCTCAACAAGAAAATTAGCAGCAATGCAATGGTCTAACAAATGCGATTTATGCCGAAGATTTACATTGTGTGTTTCCAATTCACTCAATTAATATATAAAAACACTCTCGAGAAACTATGTCAGTTAATTACTAAAGCAAACAAAATTAACATAAATTGAATTAATTTAGAAACTAATAAAGTGGGAAATGATTTAAGAAGTATAATAAAATACTGATGTATGATATTTAGAACATATACTTGTACGTAAATTAATCCATGTATGCAATTTTCTACAATATCGAAGTAACCACGCTTTATCTAGTATCTCCTATACAAATGATCGATTTAGCCTATATATTCTTACCTCATATCTCCCAAATATGGTACCTACCAAATTTGCAATATATCATGCGTTTAGTAGTTTAAGTTCTGAGGCGACGTTGTCACGCCGATTCTGGTACAGTCTATACAATTTGACCGATTTACCGAAATTTGATTTTCCGCTAAAACGTCTAATTCGTAGCATGAAGTTACTTGAAATCTCATCGATTATACTCGTGTTGCGTTGTAACACCGGGTGAAATGTAAAGAAATCGACGGAATGTCCACGCCTTCTTTGGAACCTCCTATATAAATTACTTATAAAAATTTAACTTATAGATTCCTATATTCGTATCTTTCATTCAATTCCACTATATACAGTATAAGTATAATGAGCTCGCATCAGACATTTAGTACTGCAGTACTGAAAATAAATTGCACTGTCATGGATACCAGACTCGAAAATTGGCCGATTTACCAGAGATCTGTATTCATTTTACATTTCGCAAACGGAAGGCTTCAGAAATTACAATTTTCCTTTTTATATTGTTTTTTAGATCTGAGTATTTTTTATTGCTATACAAAAGGGCATTGGGTGAGGTTATATATAAGTCAGTTCACCTGACTAAAATTTCTGTGCACGTTTTTACAGTCATCGATATAGGCAGGAGTTATGCCTGCTCTACCTGGCTGGTCCACGCATTAACTCATTATAAAGAAATGTAGGCAGTAGAAATGTTTTTCCTATTGAAAATGGGCAGAATTGCTGCGATCTTTCTAGTGTCGTCCAATTCTTTCCTACATTCTTACTTAGAACTGCAACTAATCGAATTCGCCATGTCCATCCTGTTGTCTATCATATAAAATGACGGGGCCAACAATATTTACGTTCTCATTTATAATTTCGAACAGGGCACCATCCAGAATTAAATCAATATTTTCATTTAGAATCGCTTTATATAACTGAAATCACGGAGGTACTTTACCCACACAGTCAGTACCGACCTCGTAAATTATATTAAACTTAAAAACAACATAAAATATTTCGGATTCGATGAAAACACATATTCGCTTATAACTTTGAATTGTTGAATATGATTAAAATAAAATTTGACCACACTTATACAGTTTAACCTAACTAGTGATAATTGAACAGTTAGTCTCTTCCTATACAGGCACCCCCCCATGCGTATGTCCTAAGTATAACCGAAAGCTGAAACCTTTCACATTACTATTTTATCAAGCACTTCTTTGGTATCTCTCACACATGTAACGGCATACTTGACCAAAATTTTGTGTCCATAATATTGAATTCCGACTTCTTATTTCACAACCGACATTAAAATCTAAAATATTTTCCTCATGCCTGTTCAAGCTTAGACGGTATGGTTATTTTAAATACTTTTACCATGACTAAAACATGTCAAAATTATATACTAAATATATTGGACATTTGTCTGTGTATAAACTGTTAACCCAAATTAAATTTTGACAGAGGAACCTAGGATGACGATTTTTATAAGTGCGTTAAACTTGTGATTGTTGTGTTGGCCATCTTGTCATTGTTTTTCAAATGGTGCTTCTGGTTTTCATCTCATACTATACTATACTGTAGGTATAGAGCGGGTCCATGTTATTTTGGCGGTGTTTATTACTCAATCATTGATACATGATTGAGGAACCCATTTGTTAGCCAAATTCGAGGCGACCAGTTCGGAAAATAATCGATGTTTACTAGGCGACAAAGCATCCAAAAAAGGTATTTTTTGTTGCGGATTTTGGGTGGCCTCCTATTACGGATGTGATATTGATATGTCCAATTTTCTACCCCCCATTTATTGTGTCGACTAATTCTGCGCTTAAAAACTTTATCTTGACCGTTTTTGCTTGCACCAAATCCTTTCATGAAATTGTTGTGCTAAAGTAAACTTAAGCCTGTTTTGTAGTTCTGAAACGTATATTTGACTTCTCCAGGACTTTAATACTTGTTATATGGTAATCTTTGTTTCATTCTGTGCTAAAATGTTCTTTAATAAATAATTAGTTTATTACTAATTAATTATTACCTTCTTCAAAGACCAGTATTTTCATCGGTTTTTGCACCTTCTAACTTTAGTCTGCAAAACAGACAATCTTTGGTATCCTTTTGAATATTTGGATATGGATTGAAACTTTACACAAATTTGCTTTATATTATTTTGCAGGAAACATTTAAAAAAATGCACAGATCAATCCTTCCCAGTTTAACTTTTTTGAGACATATTTCGAAACTTAAAAAACTTCAAAATATCAGTCACCTAATTGTTAAATCCACACGGTGAAAATCATACATCCAAAATACTTGAATTATAACCACATGATTACATTTTGAAATTTTCTTACCGGTAAAACTGGTTTGTTTATTGTTATAATAAATAATCGAGGGAAATGAATGATGTACTAATTGCAAATGTTATAGATCACGGCTTTTGATCAGGGTTGTCACAGTGTTATCCCTACTTTTATCACACGTATGTAGCGAAATCATTTCATAAATAATACTGTCCAATTAGGAAAAAGGAAATGGTGGCGATGTGTAATCAAACCTTTAATAATAGCAACATGGCTTTTGTTGTGTGAATCCTAAAATCAATAGTGAAAAGTTGAGACAATGAAGTACACGTGTGCGTAAAAACTACCTGGCAAAATGGAAAATCAAAAGTGTGGGATTTTCAATATTCATTAGAATATCGAAAATCACAATTTTCAACTGCACCTATTTCATCACAATCTTCATGAGGATTTGGTAATACAATTTTGCCTCTGGCAATTTGAGCAGATGTTCGTTAACCATTTGACGAATAAATCCATGCAATTAGTAGTGACAAAAAATTCAAGCAAGTCGACATTGAAATGAGCGTGTTATTTTACCATGCCATTACCATTACCATACCTGAGTTTTGAGATTCGTTATGAATTCTCCACAATAGCACTTGATGCTTGTGCTTTGGTTTGCCACACCATTGTAATAAAAGCAAATAAATTGAAAAATAGATACATTTTTATAAATAAGGCGATTTCATACTTCCGACATTAAGTTAGTGGTCACTTTCGGCATGGCCTTCTGAGCGCGCTGTGGTTAACGTGTTCCCGTTATGAAATAGCTGGAAGTCATATGGCGCCAAATTGGGCGAATACGATGTTTATTAATTGAAGCTTTGTAAAGAAAGAAATCATTCTTTATGGGTATAACTCTGCGCAAATGATGCATAAAACTCAAATGATATTCCCTGTTTACAATTTGGCACTGCGGAAGAAACTCATAGTGTAAAATACCACGGCAGTCGAAGAAAAAAGTCAGCATAATCTCCGTTTTAGAGCGGTTTCCACAACATTTAAAATGTCTCCGCAGCATAAATTATGTTCCGTAAACAAGTAACTTCTTTGCTCAACAAAATTACACATTGCGCAAATCGTAATTTAAACCGAAAAATAGTGTTATTTTTTGGGAACAGTATATGAACTGCAACGGAAGAAGTATTTTCTAATATTTTAATGAAAACAAAAGACCAAAACTGTAACACCAAGAAGTATCTTTTAACTAAATATGTTCCATGACTGAGTGAAGTCAGTCCGCCTGGCAGGAGTCTGATAGCAATAACTGCTGCAATAAAAACTTGTCACAGCATAATATTTTCCCAGATCATGGCCGAGCATAGCAAATGGGCCATATCGATCCACCATCCTAGTACTCCATATATAAATCCACCGATTTTCCGAAATTTAATTTCCATCCTGTAACTTCTCATATCTTTTATTTAGTTGAACCGAATTGAACCATTATGTTGCTTTGTAATTGTTTATAAAACCGGAGAAAAATCGATCATGTAATCATGTCTCTTCAGATACCTACCATACAAATACCCATTTTAACCAACTTATTCCTTATTATAATTTCTAAGAAGGTAAATAGGCGATGCTGTTATCCTCCTTCTGGTATCTCCTACAGAAATTGACCGATTTATCGAGATTCAATTTCCCGATGTAATCTCTGAAGTTAATTAAATTCTTTTCAATTATATCGCTTTATAATACTGGGTACCGCTGGTCAACACAAATTACCTAGTTTAACTTATACATATAACGGGTGGGCCATAAGGGTGTTGGCGGTTTAAATATTCAATTAAAAAAAAACTACGAAACATAAAAAAAATCTATATATATAAAAATGAATCGTGGTTTGTTCATATGCTTAAAACTCCATAACGGCTGGACCGCTTTGCATAAATTTTTGTATATGCGTCTGGGTGGTGCCCGGGATGGTTTAGATTTACAATTCGGTCCAATTGGACAAAGGGGCGTGGTACCTCCCATACAAACAAAAAATTAAAAATCAATTATTTCTGCTCCTGCTTACGGTATTTGAACAAAATTTGGTGCGTAGGTTTGGTGTACATATCTTAAGTGTTACTGCAAATATGGGCGGGATTGGACAATGGGGCGTGGTACCTCCCATACAAACCATAAATTAAATATCCAATATTTCTGTTTCTGGTTACGGTATTTGAACAAAATTTGGTACATCGGTTTGGTGTACATATCTTAAGTGCTGCTGCAAATATGGGCGGGATTGGACAATGGGGAGTGGTACCTCCTACACAAACCACAAATTAAAAATCAATTATTTCTGCTCCTGCTAACTGTATGTAAACAGAATTTTGTTTAACATTGAAACATTTCCAATAAAAATAAAATTTGAGGGCAAAGCAACGTTTGCCGGCTCGGCTAGTATATTTGTATTTTTAAAAAGTAGAAGTATGGGAATTTTTAAGACTTAAAAATAATGTTGTCCAAATGGCTTCCCTCGGCTTCTTGACACTCTTGGAACCGAAGTCGAAAATTTTGGAAAACTCGTTGAAAAGTTGTTCTCGGTATTTTGTTACTTTCCTGAATAATGTTCCTCTTCAACTGCTCTAAATTGGTCGGATTATTCTCGTAGATTACCGATTTGGGTAGCCCCATAGAGAATAATCGCATGGAGAGAGATCGGGGCTACGTGGGGGCCATTCAATATCCCCCCTCTTCGAAATGAGTTTTCCAGGAAAAACAAAGTTAAGTCGGTTATTGGTATCATCGGGTTTTAATTCTTGGACCATCTGAATCATATAAGCCTTCAAATGTAAATCACGTTTCAAAATTTGTCATAAAGTTGTTCTTTCGACATCCAAAGACTGACTTCTCTTACGTGTTGACTGTTGCGGATTTCGCTGAACTGAAACACGAACACGCTCCACAATGTCGGCTGATCTTCCAGAAACTGGGCGACCACGAGCCGTAATTGGTACTGTTGAGCCGGTTGTTTCGAACATTCTGATCCATTTTCGTATCACATTGGCGCTTGGAACTTCACATAAATCGTGTAAACCGTGTTCATGCCGATCAGTAATCACTGATTTATTATTTTCGCAATACGTTCGGACGCAAAATGCACGCTGCACTTCCGTGTACGGCTCCATGGCAACTAAATTTCCAGGAAGCGGCGCAGCGAACAACATATCTCCCCGCCACGCCACGGGGCGCGTTACCAAGAAATTGAAGATTTAAACCGCCAACACCCTTATGGCCCACCCTGTGTATCCTTTGATTCGTATTTTTCATTCAATTACATTATATTCAGCATAATGGAGAGGCATTTAGTACAGACAGTGCAAGTAGAATCCCCCAGAGAGGAAGATTTTAAAAAGCTTAAATTTTACTTCTTTCTTTTGTGTTTTAACCCATTACCCATTTTGTAAGTCTGTATTCTTCTGTACTACGAGGTGTGTTCAAAAAATAAGGTAAATTTTCAAATTTCGCGAGCTACGTACATTCGACTTTCAATTATTATTTTTTTTTGTGTTGGTACACTCGTCTCGAAGATATGTTGATTATATGTTGGTTTTATCCATACAGCACGTTTAGTTTGTTTGTGAGAGGCATAAATAAGACAAGTGTTTTGCTTGTTCGGCGATTTTCTGCTATCGAAAAAAATGGATCAAAGGAGTTGCATCAAATTTTGTGTAAAAATGTTAACTAAGTGCTCAAAACACACTTGAAATGTTGACAGTGGCATACGGTGCGAGTACTCTGAGTCAAAAAAATGTTTACAAGTGGTACAAGCTTTCCACAGAAGGTCGAGAAGATGTGAATGACGACGCTCGCTCTGGACGCCCTAGCACATCAACAACCGATGAAATTGTTGAGAAAGTGAAGAAAATTGTTATGGAGAATCGTCGAATCATAATTAGAGAAGTTGCAGAGGATATCGGCACATCGGTTGGCTCATGCCGTGCAATCTTTTCGGAAATGTTGTGCATGAAGCGTGTGGCAGCGAAGGTCGTTCCAAAATTGTTGAATTTTGACAAAAACTGCATATCAGAACTGCTTCGTGGGGAGCTACTTTTAAGGAGATAAAATAGAAATTGATGAATAAATAAATATTTTTTGAGAAAAACGAAAATTCTCCTTATTTTTTGAATGCACCTCCTGTTTTTGATAGAATATGAAATGAAATAATAAAATTGTGAAACATTGTTTCTGTTGCGTCGGAGCCACTACGGTTTAAGTATATTTGTGAAATATTACTTTCCCTGTCTAGTTTTTGAAAAGTGGAGCATCGAAATTTGATTAAGGTCAGTTTTGATAGTTTTTTTGCTCAAATTTTTTACAATCTCTGATTATGATTCCATTGTATTACTGTCATTTTATTATTACAATTTTTTAGCATAAGCTGTCATTTTATGGTGATTTTCGGTAACTCTATTATAGTTATTTAATGAAAGCTGGATTTGTTTCAACACGGTTAGCGATGCAAAATATTAATTTCTGTTGTTTGGTGTATCGAATATAGATTTTTACAATATATTGGTTGATTTTTCTGAAATGAAATAATTTTTACATACGTCTGATTTTTTTTACACATAATAAATGGTTTTCAAAAACATTAAAAATCGCTGAATAATAATTTTAATGCTGGTGATATTGAAAAATCCTGATTTCAGATCCTTGTTTGTCTCTGTTTGTTTGTCTGTTTGCCCATGTATCCTTGTCACAGTTATTCTCAATGAAAGCTAGCATTGGACACTTGGACTGACCCACAGACGAACCCTATTTAAAATGGGCGATATACGAGTATATTTTATTACAGCCCTTTTTTGTCCATTTTGTCGGTTTCAAAAACTACTGTTTTCAATTATCTTTTTTTTATATTTTGAATGTGTAATTTAGTTAGACCTAAGAGGAACCATGTAGAAGACCCCTCATGCTTACAATTCGTCCATGCCAAATATGTAGTCACTTCTCTTCTGATTTTAATCACATTTCGGACATATACTTTAGCTTAATCGCGCATCAACTCTATTGAACAGATTGTTCATATCTGCCCTCTAAAAATTAGGTAAGTTCTATAAAAATAGACAAATAGCCATAAGTTTCATTGGAATCAATTTATATTTACCAAATATGACTTAATTTCTTCAGGATGGAACCTGAAAACTGATCACATCAGTTAATTATAACGGACGAATAATGGTATTGCAAATTCGGCCAAAAGCAGTACGATATTTTACGTTTGGTCTGAACTTACTGAAACATGACGTGGGCCTAAATGTGGATACACTCTCCAACTTTTTTGGAGTGATTTTCGGTTTTGCCTCAATAACAAATTTAAAATCATCCTTTGTCTACCTATAGATATTTTGTTTTTGTTTTTTTTCAGAACATGTTATTATAGTAGACGTACCTAAATTACTTTAAAACGTGCATATATAATGCACATTGTTATAAATGACATATATTTTTGATCTCAAATCGGCCAACATTATACGTCTCTAGTATACAACAATCAAATCACCCTTAGATGAAAGGCAAACTTAAACCAATCTATAGTAATTATACAACGTACTCGTATACGTCTCATGTGCTGGAGGTTTCATGCGAAATAGTAACGAATTCAAATTTCAAGCAAATTGATTAGAACTTCCGAATACGCTTTATTATGTTTATTTTTTTGTTTTTAATATTTATTTGTGTCCATTTTGTTTTAAAAGAAAGCTAATATAAACAGACTCATATAGTTATATGTAAGTAGGAGTACGCTGACAACATTAATTTTTCAGAATAAATTTATTTATGCCAAGTTGAAAATAATAATAGTAAATAAATTTGAAATAAATAAACAAAGTTAAATTATTAATATTGTCAGCGTACATATCTTACTTCTCAGGGGGATGTATAGGCATAACGACAAATAACGAAACGGTATATGGAATAAGACATTTATATTAATTTCTGGAGTCAATGCTTCATGTCGTCTATTTTACATTGAAAGTCGACGTGAATGATGTGCAGACAATTTAATGAGAAATTCTATACAAATCAATAATAGTCAATTAATTTCAATAAATGGCCCATATCATCGTCACGCAATAACAACCATAGACACGAACGATTTATCCCCGTTGACGCCTAAGTAAACACAAAAACAGGACCGAACTTCAATAAACTAACTAAACAAAGGAACGCGAAACATTTAAGTAAACAGAAATGAATATTATTTTACCAAACATAGTGAAAACAGGGTAATCAGACCGAATTTTATTTCGGTTACGCTTTCGATTACGATACTACTGGTTGCACATTTTTGAGAATATCGATAACGAATCCGTACACTAAAGTAAATTTAGCAATACCGGCATCGTAGGATTGTTTACAATTTTTTTTTTTAAATTTATGTTGACATTTTTAAGGCATATGTACAGTGGGAAGCAAAACTGTCCGGATGTTTTGCATGAAGAAAGTAAGTTAATGAAAATAATATAAATATAAGTATATTATCAAATACATGTATTTTTTTTTATTTAATTAAACATTATTCTAAATTATAAAGCAAAAAACTCATATAAATTGCTTCAAGAAAAATAAAAAAAAAATTAAAAAAACAAAAAATTTACTATTCGGACACTTTTGCACTATACACGAAATAAACATTATCACGATGTTGCTTTGTTAAAATGGAACGGTATTTGACCCGCTGGTTTTTTTTTGTTTTTTTTTTTTGTTTGTTGCTATCTCAATGTCAAGCTTTTATTGTGTTCTTTGTGCATTATTGTTTCACCTGTGAAGTGATTGACTTGATTTTAAGTTAAAAAAATAAAAGATCTTTAAAAATGGGAAAAACGCCAACTGACATTGAAAACAATGTGATAAATTTTTTGCAAAATAATTATTCATGCCGTAAAATTGCTGAAAGAATAAATTGAAGTAAATTCACGGTAAATGATATAAAAAACGACGTAATGTAGCTTGCAATAATAACCAAGGGGGTCGACCAAAACTGCTTTCTGATAGTGATGCCCGGCAGATTGAACGTTTGCTGCATAATAAGGCCATCAAGACACCGAAAAATGCCGTAAAAAGTATTGGTAAAGATGTCAGTTCCTGGACGTTAAAAAACACCATGTGAAGGAAACGATGAAACATGGTGGCGGCAGTAGTATGGTGTGGGGATGTTTTACTTGGTGGAACATTGGACCTTTGGTGAGAAACCAAGGTATAATGAAGAAGGAGGATTATTTAAATATTCTACACACAAATTTACCAAATTTTGTTGACGAGAGTGCTTATCCAGCCGAAGAAGTCATTTTTCAGCAAGACGGGGATCCGAAGCACACCACCAAAATAGTTAAAAGCTGGCTACAAAACCAAACTTTTGGGACAATGGAATGACCTGCACAAAGCCCAGACCTGAATCCAATACAAAATTTATGGGCTATTGTTAAAAGAAAGCTGGGATCATTTGAAAACCCACCAAAAAATTTTGACGAGCTTTGAGAGAGAATACAACATGAATGGCGAGCTCTTGACCATGATATCATCCAAAAGTTGGTGGAGAATATGCCAAAACGTATTGAAACCGTAATTAAAAATAAAGGTCTTTGGATGAAATATTAAATTGGGAACGTTAATTGATTTTCAACAAACCGCTAAAAGTGCAAAAGTGTCCGAATAGTGAATTTTTTGTTTTTAAAATATTTTTATTTTTCTTGAAGCAATTTATATGAGTTTTTTTACTTTGTAATTTAGAATAATGTTCAATTAAATAAAAAAATACATATATTTGATAATATACCTATATTTGTATTATTTTCATTACCTTACTTTCTTAATGCAAAACATCCGGACAGTTTGCTTCCCACTGTAAATATGAAGTAAAAATTTATCTAATTTTACTTTAAAAAGCTGATTTTATATTCAAATGTGTATGATCATATGAAAGTATTAGAACTAGTCCAGAAGTTTCAGCAAATTAAACTGATTCACAAAAATATCTCCACATATAATGTATGTTGATGTAGCACCTTATAGAAAATTCGAATTCGTACAAGAAAAGGATATTATAACTCACTAAGATCTTTCGCTTAGAAATTATGGGGTACCATTGACTTTTACAAAATCTGCTAATTTGTATAGGTAGTGCCTATCCGGCGTGGCAATGCAGTTCACTTTCAATGAAAGAAATATGTGTATTAAACGCAAAATGATTGGTGAATTATACTGAATTTAGTGCTGTTAAATGGAAGATAAGCACTAGAAATGTATTGTTTAAATTAGGCAATTTATATGGGTGGGTACTTGAAGGTGCTTGGCGTTTCGCCCGATTTTTTACAAAAGAGATATTTTAATACTGTCCATTTCCATTCTCAGAAATATGGTCATCAAGTGCATGATCTGTGTCAAATTCAGATAAATTTGGAATTCGAAAAAACCAACCGATTAACCATGCTGCTCCAGACATATCTCAGATATGAACCATTAGGTTCATCCGATAAATTTTGGTTCAGTGTACAACTATACACTTCCCGGTAAAACCTGAGAAAAATATACTTTTAGCTTTATATGTATGGAGTAACTCAACGTATCTTAGCAGACATCAGGCTTTTATTAAAATTAATTCTGCCAACAAAAATGGTCTGTATTGATGCTCTCCCTTAGGGTACTTCCCATACATATGTACATAATAGTTGAATTAGCGAAAATCAATGGTTTCCCTATCATTTCTAATCGGAAGGCAGTAAGTTTGTAATAACCAAATTAAATAAGTTATAGTAATAAAAAAATAACATATAATAATAAAACTAATCTACATAAAACAATTTTCAGTTGAGTATACTGTGATAGATTTACGAAAAAGAGACATAATAAATATATCGATAGAACAACATTAACAGTTCGATTAAGTTAGCAATCTACGATCTGCATCAATACGATATATTTTTATTAATAATTTACTACTTACAGTGGTGTAATTAGAAACAAAGGGGTTTTAAATAGCCATTCTATATGGTTATAAAACTAAGAAAAGATGCTGGAATTATTATTTTTTCTATTTTAAGAAAAATAGTTAAAGCAGTGTAAGCTAAATTACTCATATTATAATTATACTAGAACAATCTGATTCTTACTTGATCCAGCTT
This sequence comes from Philornis downsi, assembly GCA_019455685.1. Classification (NCBI taxonomy): domain Eukaryota; kingdom Metazoa; phylum Arthropoda; class Insecta; order Diptera; family Muscidae; genus Philornis; species Philornis downsi. The sequence continues at coordinate 3,711,662 of JAHXMU010000027.1, read as the reverse complement.
TTTGTTCAAAAATATATATCTGTTTTAATAAAATGATTCAACTGGGTTGGGTTAGGTCAGTGCGGCAGTCTGAATAGACAGTTTCCTCCATTGAACCATCCTGAGCGCCTCCGGAAGCTCTTATTTCGGACAATATCTTTATCGTCGAGATCTCATAGGCTCCTAAAGAATTAAGAGCCCAATGTTGATCCTCGCCTGTTCGCCAGGGCGGGTCAATTGCAGATAAGGTGTTCTATGGACTCCTCCGCCTCTTCATCCCTACAGCTCATTCAGAAGTCACTAGTTGCAAACTTCAGTCACACTGCATATCTTCCAATCAGACAGTGTCCCGTCATGACGGATATAAGCAATGTTAGGTTTTGATAGCGACAGCAGTGTGTTTGAAAGCTTCAGATTTAGGTCAGGCCACATCTGTCTGGATTTATTACAGCCTCGGACGGACGCCCACCTAACAATTGCTGCTAAATATGCTCTATCCCTCAGCAGAAGCTTGCAAGTGGCTATAGGCTTGCCCACGGACTCCAACTCGGCTGGAGTCTGTAAAGTTGTCCCCAGTCCTGCCAGCTCGTCTGCTCTGCAGTTCCCTGGAATGTCTCTGTGGCCCGGCAACCACATAAGGTAAATGTTGAAATGCTGAGCCATCTCATTAAGAGATCTGCGGCAACTAAGGGCTGATGTTGAGTTCAGGAAGACAGAATCCAGGGATTTAATGGCAGCTTGACTGCCAGAGAAAATGTTAATCCCCACCGTGGTAAGGAGGTTATTGCCCTCTTGCATGCACACTGTGGTTTTTTCGCCCTGTCTAGAATGTTGAGTTCGAAATTCAGCTTCTTGTCCAACAATACACTAAGGTATTTTGCACAATCCGCGAAAGGAATTTCAGTATCTCCCAGGGAGATAGGATCCACAGGTGGAATATGGTATCTCCTGGTGAACAGAACCGCTTCGGTCTTGTTTGGATTTACTCCGAGACCGTTTTCCCCCGCCCACTTTGTTACAGTGAGAAGAACCTTTTGAAGGATGTTTCTGAGTGTTTCTAAAAACTTACTCCTTACTGATATTACCACATCGTCTGCGTATGCGACAACCTTGCCACCAGCCTCCTCTAAAGAGAACAGAATACTGTTTAGAGCGAGGTTTCGTAGTAGGGGGGACAGAACACCACCTTGGGGTGTTCCCCTACTGACAAATCTGCTATGGTCCGACGACCCTAATTTAGCCCTGATATGCCTGATCGTGAATTAGGCTCCTAATTCTGACGTCTGCTCTCAGGTTTGATATTGCTGCGACTATCGCATCAGGAGAAACGTTATGAATCCGACCAAGTCGTGCAGAGTAGTCTCTTTCGGTCTATGCTCCTCCTAAGGTAGCTGTCCATGAGTCTCTCCAGTGTTTTGAGGAGAAACGATGACAGGCTGATAGATCTAACATCTTTTGGTCCTATATGGAAGGTTTTCCCGACCACCTTGGTCTCCCTCCACATAGCAGGGATATACATGTTAGATCGATACAGCCGACATAGAGCTCCTCAAGCCATGGAATCAGCGTATCAGCCACCGCTTGTAGTTCATCCGGCGAAATCATGTCCGGTCCGAGTGACTTGAATTGTTGAAAGCTTCTAATGGCCGACGCTATTCTGTGTTTGGTTACGATTTTCCTGGCAACAGCCGACGGTTGATTTGACGCAGTGTTTTCCGCGACAGTTTCGTTTCGGGAATTATCAGGAAAATTAGTATCCAAGATCAACTCTAGTGACTATTCACTGGATGTTGTCCAATCACCCTTCGGCCTCCTAAGATAAACTACCGTGCACTGTGTGCAGGCCAGTACTTTCCTTAGACTTGCGGCCTCGGAAGTGTCTTCAACTTCGTTGCAGAATTCACCATAGGACTTCCTCTTAGATTTCCTCAGCGCACTCTTATATTTTTTAAATTTTACTTTGTAGTTGTCCCAGTCCTGTAAAGCTATATTTACTTAGCCCTGTTGCACAAATTCTTACACAATTTCTTGATATCTTTAAATTCCGACGATCAGCATCGCGGTCGTTGCTTATCCCTGGCTTTACCCTTGAGGCATAAGGCCTGCAGCGAGTCATTCAGAGCCGTTGTGACCTGTCTCACAGATCGCTCAATGCTCTCGATGTTTCGAGCATTAATTTCAGGTATCTTTGAAATGTTGCTGTTAAATGCCTCCTTATACTTGTCCATGTCTGCTTTCCCCACATTTACTAGAAAAACAGTCCTTGGGACCCTTTCCAGTTCACTCAGACAAAAGCTGATATAACAGTGATCTGAAAAGCTACGATTGTCCAAAACTTTCCATTTTTAAATCCTATGAGCTAGTTCCTCAGAAACGAGGGTAACATCAAGCACTTCTTGTATATTTCTGATGATGAATGTGGGCTCAGTTACAGTGTTAGGTCAGTACTTACAATAAACTCAATAAGTAACTCACCCCTATCGTTGATATCGGTACTACCCCATATTTGATGGTGTGCATTGACATCACTGCCCACAATCAGGTTCTTTCCAGCGGTTTTGGCCGCTTCTTCCAGCGTTTTCAAAGCACCTGAAGGGATCTCCGTGTCATGTGCCATGTGCGCCGAAGTCAGCCAAATTTGTGAATCGTCCTGTTCCAGGCTAGCTACTATGATATCTTCGCTAATTAAAGAAGAAAAATACTACCATCAGTATCATCAGGATCAGTGTACGTCTTCTCCTGTATTGAAGATTAACTTAAAATCAGGAGTCATCCAAGGTTCCTGAACAAGGACAATATCTACACCTCCTTGCGTCAGGAGGTGTATCAGAGCCGCGGAAACAGCTTTAGAGTGGTGGAGGTTAATCTGAAGAAACCGAAGGACAACTAGATTTCTCCACCACTCGTTACAAATTTCCTCGCCCGGATTTGTGGAGAGCCCCTCCCTGAACCCGAGTGCATCAGAAAAAGACGAGACGCTAATCCCTTCCTGACACACATCTGACACTTGTGACAACTTCTTTTCCCTTCAGAGATCGCATCAGTTTTATCTGAAGGGGTGTCCGTCGGTTGGCATCCCTTGCCACTATTGTAGACCATCAGTTGAATATGGCTGAATCCATAAGACAGTAGTCCCTTGGATTCCTATTTATCAGAAATGGCTCGTGCCCATTGCAGAGATTCCCTCTTCTTTGCGGTCAGTGTACTCAGATCGATCTTACCAGATCTCTCAAGAATTCTGAAGGCTAGGCGCCGATTGTTTTACTTTTTCTTCGAAGGTCTGGTTTGTTTGCCTTTCGAGACCGAGGTCTCAGGCAAATTCCCAGCCTTGGAAGAGATCGGATCTCTGGAATTGTTGACAGGCCCAGTCTCCTTATTGTCCATCGTCGTGCCGTATTGTTTCCTGTATCGTTTCCAGCAATGTGTGCCGTCGTCGGTATTTGTGTAGTTTTTTGTGTGTGTTTGAATTTGTATTTTTTTTTGTTGTTTTTGTCTTGTTTCATGTTTGCTCCCAAGAGTGTAGGGGTAAGTAGATACATCACGTCATAGCCCCCATCAGTCCCCAAGTATCAGCAAGGCTCGCGTTCTAATACAGTCGGTAGCCCCTGACTGCAAACTTGAAAGCCCTAAGCACGGATGGCATAACACCCAGAGACTTAGGGGGGTTTGTTTTTAGTATAACCACTACTATAATGTACCATCAAGTCCACGAGAGGGAGCTCCAGAGGAATGGAGAGACCCCCTTATGGTGATGATAAAATATACACATATGCTATATAGGTCTTAGGTAAGCCATAGAAATTGGTTGATCCCAATGACCAGATAGGAAATGTATGATTCAACTAAATAACCGATAATTGTTTATTATTAAGTTATCAGTTACAAATGGCGCTGGATAATTGACAGAAATTCTCGGAATTTCAGGAAATTTGAAGATTCGTTTCGAATCTTGATTCTAATTCTTTAGCTTCATAACACAAAAATAATTCTCATTTCTCCGTATCTCTTATTTCAAAGCTTAGTTGAGGTTAAGGGTTTATGGCAACATCCACCACAATTTATTAAAGGATGGAAGAATGTTTTGCAGTGAAAGATTGATTTTTACACCTTCAATAAATATTATAGTTATCATCCGAATCCATTTAGGATCGAAACGAATCTTTCAAATTTGCGAAATTCGTTGTAAAGATAATAGCGCTGACCAAAGTGTAACTAGTACATTTCTCTAATATGGACTAGTAAAGTTTTGATAACAATGTTGGTGTTGCCCGACGTAAATTAGAAAGTCTGCGCAACAAATTTGGCCGGGGATTTTCGAAGATAAGAATCATGTATCTTCAATTTGTGTGCTGTCCGACATAAATTAGAAAGTCTGCCCAACACATTTGTCCGGGGATTTTCAAGAACAATCTTCGATTTCCTGATACATATCTTTTTAGTCTTTTTTGAAAACAATTTTAATATCTTCTTTATATTATATTATATTATATTATGAACTCCTCCTAAACGGCTGGACCGCTTTGCATAAATTTTTGTATATGCGTCTGGGTGGTGCCCGGGATGGTTTAGATTTACAATTAGGTCCAATTGGACAAAGGGGCGTGGTACCTCCCATACAAACCATAAATTAAATATCCAATATTTCTGCTCCTGTTTACGGTATTTGAACAAAATTTGGTACATCGGTTTGGTGTACATATCTTAAGTTCTGCTGCAAATATGGACGGGATTGGACAATGGGGAGTGGTACCTCCTATACAAACCACAAATTAAAAAGCAATTATTTCTGCTCCTGCTAACGGTATTTAAACAGAATTTTGTATTTCGATTGAGTGAACATATTTTAAGTTTTTCTGCAAATATAGGCGTTTCTTATTATAATAGACCGATTGGCATGACACATTTCCAATAAAAATAAAATTTGAAGGCAAAGCAACGTTTGCTGGGTCGGCTAGTAATCCACTAAAATGGTCAATATCTTTGGCAATGGACGCTTTGCTTGATTAGCATTTGCAAAAATAAAAAGACATAAAAGAAGTGAAAAACTACAATGATTTCAGTTTGATTAGTTTTTGCTTTAAAATGTTCAATATGCTCCCGAAAGTGAATATGCAAAATTGCCTTCCCAATTTGCTTTTATTGCAATATTATAACAACTCAATCTAGAATTATTCTAGAGTTTTTTACATACGATTGAAATAATGGCAAATGTTCTCACTAAGTACATTCTCTCATTATTTCAATCGTACAAAAGCTATGAGATTGTATGAGAATAGAGTCGTCGAGCCAGACTATGTTCCAAATAATAACACTTTAGATTTAAGTGTTAAATTCTCAAATAATTTTCCTTATTAAATATCAATATGTTGGGGATGGTCAGTGTTAAATGATTAGATTTTAACTTAATTTAATTCCGAGACAGGTCACTGCATAAATAATTGTACAACTTTAAATTAACTATGCAACAAGGCAGAACTTTAGCGATTGACTGCGAAAAACACAAACCATGTCATTTATTGTATTGCCGAATTTGCAATGCACCGTACATCGAACCAGTTTTGTACATACATATGTAGGTTCAGTTAACACATAAGACGAACAAAACAATCATATGCAGATAATCATATTGATCTACATATGATGAGACAAAACAGACGAGACGAGACAAAATAGTTAGGTTTGTTGAAGGTCAACTAACAACAACAGCGACACCAAGAACATTCTTCGCATTGCTTTGTTATTGTTGCGTCGAACCACAACCTTTGATGATTAGGGTGACCAGATGGTCAGAAACAGGTTTCGAAAATTTCTCTCATCCAAAAAAAGTTACCGCGAAGTCGAAGAACAATGTCGAGTGGTAAGTATTTTGTACAAGTACCTTTGAACAAATAATTGGTGCCTTGCCATACCCCTTCGCAATCTTTTCTCTTATTTTTAATCGGTAGGCTGCAATAGCCTAGGTTCTTGTTCAATATATTTACTTACAGTTCTCTGTAAGCTCTGAGAACAAATTATCAAGTAACTGCATCACTTTTGGTACCTCCCATATAAATTATCTCTTTAACACAAGTATTTTAACTCCATATAATTCCAGTAGTTGTACAGGGTTGCCCATATTCGACGGACCCATGTTTTTTAAAAAAAAAAATCAAACAAAAAAATAAAAATTTGGCGGTTGGCAATCTTATTCATTTAATTTGTTCCAAGTAGATTTGTTTACATCAATTTTTGAATATGATATCTCTCAAATGGCCGCCTCTGGCGTTGATGGCGTATTGTGCCCTTTTTGCAGCATTTTCCATCGTTTTCGCCAACATTTCGGCCGGAATAGCGGCTATTTCTTCACGAATGTTGTCCTTGAGCTCTTCTACGGTCCTTGGCTTGTTAACGTAATCCTTTGACTGCAAATGTCCCCACAAGAAGAAGTCAGCGGGCGTCAAATCGGGCGAACGCGGTGGCCAGTCCAAATCACCACTTTTCGACATCAAACGGCCCGGAAACAAATTCTTCAGAAAATCGATTGTTATGCGACTTGTGTGCGGTGGAGCGCCGTCTTGTTGAAACCAGAACTGCCTCATACGCTTTCGACGAATAATTGGCATCACAAAATTGGTCATCATGTCGCGATAACGCTCCTGGTTGATGGTAACAGCATGGCCATTTTCGTTTTGGAAGAAAAACGGCCCAATGACCGTTTTCGCACTAACGCCGCACCAAACTGTGACTTTTTCATCATGAAGAGGCAATTCTTGAATCTCCTGAGGATTTTCAGTGGCGTAAATACGGCAGTTTTGCTTATTTACGGTCCCATTCAATGTGAAATGGGCTTCATCGGACATGATAATTTTGTTCCAAAATTGCTCGTCATCATCGGTCTATTCGATGACTCGTTGGACCCATTCCAATCGACCAGGCTTGTCCGCAGGCAACAATCTTTGCGTCAATTGAATTTTGTACGGGAACAAATGCAAATCAACGCGAATAATCCGTTGTAAAGTGGACCGAGCCATGCCCAACTGCTGAGAACGGCGTTTTTGGGATGTTCTTGGGGACCTCTCAACACTGGCTCGTACGGCAGCGATATTCTCGGCCGATCGCCTTGGTCGACTTTTATTTGGCCTCTTCGGATTAGAAAGAGCCTCACCAGTCGAAAATTTTTCGTATAAACGCTTAATGGTGTTCTTAGAAGGCGCACTTCTCACATTTTTTAATATTTTAAAAGCACGTTGAGTTTTCACAATTGACTTCTTCTGTTGAATGTAAATTTCAACTATTTCAGAGCGCTCGCGTGGCGTGTATTGTTCCATGGTAAAAATCTGCATGGACTGACGCTTCAAACGCGGTATGTCATTAAGCGATCTGACATCTCTGTCAAAAGTTATGGCGTTGCCAGATGGGTCCGTCGAATATTGGCAACCCTTTACTGAATTCAGTCTAACTTAGCACACCTTATACATATGGTAAGCAAGTTTTGGAAATGAAAACGGAAGGTTCGTAAAATTTCAAAAAAATTTCACCACGTCCATTCTGGCCCTTTCACACCTTTGCACGACAGTCAGCCAGTTTGTAAAACGTCAGCTGTAGTTGCTCTTTAATATATTTCTGGAACTTAACATCACTGACAGCACTTGATAAGGTCTCAAGAAAGAAAACTATTAGCAAGACTAACGCTTTCCTTTGATTATCGAATCGACAGACGTCCCAAGCTCAGCGAGGCCAAAACTTAGTCGACGATATACAGACTGATATGGCCCTATGAAACTTCATTAAAACGAACATTTTAAAAACATTAGAAACAATTTAGAGAAAACATAATTTTCCCACCGGTCGTAGCATTGGTTAGACACGCGACTGTCATGCATATATGACTAAGTTTTCGAACCTCGACACTACCACCTATCATTACTTAAGCGGCAGTGACCCTGATATGTCTGGTTAAGTAATCAACAAGTCTACTAAATGCTTTTAAAACCGAATTCCGGAATTTAAAACCGAATTCCGGAACTGTAGGTCCCGTTGGGTGAATCTAAAAATAGAAAGCACGTAAGCTCACTGAATGTGAGAAGCTCTCCCAAGTCACATTTATGGGATGCAGAGGAATTTCATTTGGGTTTACTCCTTGTAGTCCTCTAGTGCTTGTTCCAGCTTGTTTTTATCAGCCAGATAAAATTTTCCCTATTGCGTTTTCTCTTCTTTAATTCGTCTTCACATCGACTTTTATTTCAACTCTTCCCCAAAAAAGTGACGAATGTATGGACTTTAGTAATTTTCCGGTAAAAGTCTGAATTTTTTAGTACTTTTCAACAACTTACTGTTAGAGAATACCGTTAATTACATTTATTAACCACGATTATAAACAGCTTTTATTTAATGAAAAAATTTTCAAAATTTTGAAAGGTGGAACGATTTTGATGACTTGAGCCACATACAATCCTTAATGTGGAAGACATTGTATCGGCCAATTGGCAGTTACGTTGTATATCAAATTAAATTTAGGTATTTTTCTATAACCACGTGTACAATTAGAGACGTCACTTAAGTTCTTTCACGATACCAAAAAAATTCTTGAAAATATTCAGAAGAATGCCCATTTTTCATGAGGCGAGTACCGTCCCTCTATGTTCAGCTCAATTTTGTTGGTAACTTGCCTGTGAATTTAGGATATTTTCATGCTAAATTTCTGCCTCCTTTCTCAAGCGGTGCTACGTATTTTTTAGTTTTATTTTTAAAAGAATAGATAACACAATTTATTCGATTATGGGTTTTCAATTGTTTAAACTGACAAATTTTTATATTTAGACATTCCCCATTTCATTTTATAATGTGGAAACAAAGTGTGCAAAGTTTATATCTGTGTTTGTACAAATACTGCAAAATTATGGTAAAGTTTAGGTTTTGGAGGGTACTTGAAAGTGTGTAAATTGAACAATACAAAATATTATGATATCACTATGCAAAATATTACAGTAAGCAAGTCTTGCTGAACGCGTCGTTTTCTATGGTGCAGTCCTAATTTAGAGTGCAGTTACACATGTATACCTATAGTTTTATAGCTTCATTAGATTTGTATTCACAATTTGACAGTTACGCTAGGTTACGCTAGGTTGTTGTTAAATTTAGCAGATTTCACAAAAAATGTTGCTCTATTTTGCCCATTTCCAATTCCAAGTATTAGTTTCGGTGGAATTGTTGTAGATATACTCGAGTCCACCAACCGCCCAGTCAGACTGATAGACTGATGGGCATAGCTCAATTATGTTAAAAATCATGAAGAGGGTTTGGTATTAAGATACGAAGGACTTAACTCGTAACTTACATATGAGTGGGACATTAAAAGACACCATTGGCACGATTCTGATAATACAGACGAGGCAGACGTATTTTTGGTTAGAAGCATGAATGTAACTGCACAATATGCATCCAAAACATTTATGGGCCACAAATATTGCTATGCACGTTTACTCGCCATCATCCAACCCCACCGGGTGAGGGTATAAAAAAGGAACAAATGTGAAATCCAAAATTAGTAGATGGCGTCTTGGTAGAAATACAACAACTTATTTAAAGGGGTTTGATAGTAGAGCTATATGTGGTAAATCACAAAAAAGAAGACGATATTGTACTACATATGTGATGAATATTCTGAATATCATAATTCAGACTGTGAAGATACCATTGTTCCAAATATAGAACTTAAAGACAAGGTAATAACTTCTTATTTTGGAGACAAAGGCGAAGAGCGTTCAGATATACCATAAATTGTTGACAATTCACTTCAAAGTAACGAAAGTACAATGATTATTTATTACACAAAATATTACCTGGAAAAACATTAGATACTTTTTTTTGTTTATGTTGAATCGCTTCCGATTTCATTATTAATGGATTTCCATTAAAAATAAATTCGAGGACTGGATTATGGCAATTTAACCAACGCTAACGTTGAAAATGTTTTAGCGTTTCTCATGGGAACATGCTTGATAACAAGAAGTATTTTTAATGTAGAATACTTAACTTGGGCATTTGGCAGAGTAGAAGATGCTCCTCAGAAAGAAACTGAAATTATCCTCAATATGGTCGCCAGCCTGGTCTTTTTTTTTTTTTGGAGCAGTTTTTATAGATAAGTAAATGTAAACAAAATGTACAGAGATTTGTGAGGAAATCTTTAATCTGTAACACAGCACTGCTGCAGACGATTGCGCATGAACATTTTGTCCAAAGAAAATATCTGAGTCACCATAGAGAAGAATACAAAAATAAAACTGCCTTTGAAGGCATCAAGATAAAAAATGAGTACTCATGTACTGTTAGGCAATATGGAATTTGTAGACTTAGGAGAATAAATTCGAAATAACGATTCCAAATAAATTATTATAAAAACCGTCACAAAAATCTCAACCAAGTGAACTGAACTGATGTTGAAAAAAATGCTTCGATTTGAAGAGCAATAATAAAAATCAAGTTTGTTACATTCTGAAGTTCTTCGGTTGCGAGATGTAGAAGTAATAGCGATTTTTGGAAAATCGACAAATTTGTATGATGTGGTTTGCAGTACGAAATGATTGATGCGAGTCTAGGAATATTAAGTTAAATAAAGTAATTTTTATTGGAGATACCAGAAAGGGCTCGTACTCCGTCGATTTTTTCAGATTTTGCCCGATATTATTACGCAACATAATTGATGAGAATTTAAGTAACGTCAGAGTACGAATTATGGATTAAGATGGACAATGAAGTTTCGGTAAATCGATAAACTTGCATAGAAGTACCAGAATGGGCTTGGCAATGTTGTCCTTTTTTAGGGATAAGCAAACTAAATGTGTGCGTATCAAATTTGACTACATAAATTTAATGCAAACATATAAATGAAATGCACCTGAGGACATATGTGTAGAATCGGTCATTTGTATGGGAGGTATAACAGGCGGTGGATTTAATCGATTTTTCTTTTAAATTTTTCGTGGAACTCTGATATAATTTAGCGTCCAACAATATAACGGATAAAGAGTTACAATGATGAAGTTGGATTTCGGAAAATCGACCAATTTGTATAGGAAGTGGCAGAAGGCGTAGACCAATATAGCCTATATATATTATATATTAAAATACGAGTATTAGTTTTAAAAAGATTTATAGCAGAAAGATTTGCGACAGTTAACGCTTCCAACAGCCAGCTACCCAGCCAGACGGACATCACTCAATCGGCTTAAAAATCATGAAACGCATTTCGTCAAAAGATGTTTGGTGCTTTGAACGCTTCCTTCTGCGTGTTATATTTCTGCCGTATCAAGTTCCTCCTTCCATAATAGAGTAAATAAAGTAAAAAAAACATTTGGAAAGAACTTGAAATCTGTCATGCTCATATTCGGAAAGACTTGTATTCACAACCAAAAGCTTAATTAAAACTTTAAATTGAAAGTCTATGGATTTCTTACCCTATGTCGGAATACCTCGATGCATCTGGGAAACAGTTTGAAAAGACGAGTAATCGATAAAGTTATTGAATGCTTCTTAAACTGACGTTCGGAATCGTCGTTGGAGTGTAGATGTGAGAATTTTTAAGAGGATGTGAGAATTTTTCCTATATTCGTGGGATGCAATTTCTTTTTCTTTTTCTTGTGTAGCTCATATCGTTTACTACATTTTACAGAGTATGAAAACGGTCCCAAAGCTAGCCGATTTAACGCATAGATGGTGCCAGTAGTTTGAAACAAAAAAAAAAATATATGTTGCTGAAAAGTGAAACCGATCTCATTGAATTTGTAAACATGGAAAAAAATTAGTCACCATTATGTAATTCAATGTTCCCATTTGAACGGTCTCAATTCAATTACTATTGAAGCTGAGCTAGATTCTATTCTGGGGGAGTCCGCTACTTCGTTTACGACTGTAAAATATTGAGTAGCAAAGTTTAAACAAGACCATACGAACTGCCAAGAGGTTGAGGTGTCCACCCCAAACACGGTTAAGAACATTCACAAAATAGTATTGGATGATCGTCGACTGAAGGCGCATACATACTTATGTATATCTAAGATTTGAAGAGGCGAAAGCTGTGCAAAAGATGGCTGGCGCGCTTGCTTTCAATAGAGCAAAAAGAGCGTCGTGAAGATGTTTTAGTAGAGCGTTTGGCGATGTTTCACCGCAATAAAGGACTGGAGTGAAACAATCGTATCCAAAGAAGATGAGGACGGTCCCATCTGCAGGCAAGGTCACGACGTCACTTTTTTTTGGGTTTATTTTTATTGAATACCTTCAAAAAGGAAAAACCATTAACGGCGAACATTATGCTAATTTATTATAGCGTTTAGGTGATGAAATTATGGAAATTTTGAGGCCTTGCTTCATCAAGACAAATTAATGAATTTAAATTCGAATTGCTTAATCGCGCACCTTATATGTCAGATTAAGCTTCCTTCGATTATTTTCTATTTCCAAACCTGAAAAAATGGCTCGATGGTAAAAGATTTGTAACAATGAAGAGATGAAGTTTGCGATTGATGGCTATTTTAAGGAGTTTGACAGTTCTTACTATAAACAAGGTATAGAAGCCATTGAATATCGAGCTAAAAGAAGATTATGTTGAAAAATAAAATTTTTAGGTCTTATTTGTTAGGTCCGCTAGCTTTGGGACCTCCCTCGTATTTGCAGAATAAGTTAGGATTTGCTCCTGCATAATTTTGATACATTACTTTGAGAAAGTAATTTTTAGTATAATATAATTTAACCAACCTAATTCAATTAACATAAAATTTTAGTTACAGAAGAAATCTATCAGCGTCTGCGATAGATACCAAAGACATAGAAATGTTAAAACACAGCGACTGAATAAAACTATTAAACAGCGTCATTAGCTGTTGTCGCCATATAAGAGGAGTTTTGAATTAGTTATTTATTAATAAATTTCATTCCAAAATAAATTCAGGGAGCAGATAGTTTCCTTACAGGTAAAAACTGTTGATCACCTCATGGATACTACATTAGGGTAATCAAAACCGAACGCGAATACGTTTGAATTGGTTTCTTTTTATTGAAAATGGTATTAATGCCGTTACTTCATAATCTGATTACGGTATTTTGGCAACTCTTTCACATACTCATATGAAGCATGGGGGACATTTATCGCCTATCATCTTCAAAGCCATTTAGTTACATAAAATATAATTGAATTCTTTATGCAATAAAAAAGTAAGTAAATGAAATATGTTGACTAAAAAATAAGTTACTTGAATTTCTTATTGTAATACAATTGGTGCGCTACCCAGCACTAAAAATGAATCTACAAATTGAATTCAGCAAGTCATATTTAATAATTGTGGTGTCATTAATATTACGTTTTCAAAATAGTATTCACGTTTTTAGAGCAATCTTCAAAAATTAACGTTGGGTTGGGTAACACTGCAATTTTCACTGGTATCACTTGCCTTCACAGGTTGGAGTTATATGTCTTTTTATACAAAAAGACGCCATTTACAAATATATTATGAACATATTATGACATACAAACCTTTGTTCTTCCGTTTCCAGTGTTTGATTCTAAGACAAATATGTAGAGAGTTTCTGTACCAGTATTCTCTGATATTTTGGTAACTCGATGCGAAAACTTCCATAACATTTACATGTACGAGTATTTATAAAAAAATATGTATTTGTTACGTATAGGTTGATATCGTTTATTACATTATAATAAATGATTTTGACGAGTTATTAATTAACCGCCTGTCAATAAGCTTAAAATGTTGTAATTATTCCTCGTTTACATTTAAAACTACAAAAAACAACTCGAATAAAACCGATTTTCCAGGTTATCCGATTTCTACCTTGCTCAAATGCCAGAAATCCAATTTTTCGATCTTTTAAATTAATTTTGTTTTTTTAATTTGAACTCGATAAGTGTCCTAATTAAAGACATACAATGAATTTTTAAAAAACGTCATACGCTTTGGCATCCCTCAAGTGTGAAATGGGAGGTTTCTTACAATGGGGCATCTGATAGTATAGGTCGATATACTACCGTGTCTTCAGTTACATTAGATAATTCAAAATATTGCGATTTGTCCCACTTGTAAATTTTATGGGTCTCCAGAAGGATTGTGCCCAGTTGCAAAGACTGAACGGAATCAAACAAGGGATATGTGGATTAAATTGGGTAATATGTGGGGCAGTTGTCAGAGAGTAAAATTGTCGATCGATTTTTTTTTTTTAAATTTAACTAGCATTATAATACAATATACTCGACGAAACGAAAAGGGGGGAAATTAGATTGCGACAAATAGGCAATTATTTGGAAGGCATAAGAAGGCAATGGCGATGTCTTCAAATTCCATTTTTAGAAATTAATTCGCTAAGCGTTTTGTATATGATAAGTTTGATTGAACAACTGCTTGGAAGATATGAAGGTAAGAATAAGAAGCACCAGAAGGACGTGACCGACTTTTCCCGAGTTGCACAGAACAATAAACAAAGTAATTTTCCGTCTGAGTCCCTACTTTGACTCCACTTTAGTGCACCTGTATAAATGATATGAACCTAAGAATATGTGGGTTAAATCGATCATTGTGTGGGAGGTACCAGAGGAGGTGGTATTAACTGGTAGATATTTTCAAATTCTGCCAAATGTCACAATGGACAAAAGTTTAGTAGTTTACGCATTTTCGGGCTAAATTTGACCAATTGTAAAATTTGACATTTCTCAGCATGGTAGTGGCAGTGGGAAAGTAGTCTATCAGCTTAATCCACACCCAGTACACTGTAATAAATCATACATCCATGATTCGTCACCGGTTATAACCTTTTTGAGGAAATTTGGATCGTCATTGACGACGTTCAACAGCTCCTGAGCGATGTCCATGCGACGTTGTTTTTGCTCAATATTCAACAATTTTGGAACAATCTTCGCTGCCGCACGTTTCATGCGTAAAAATTGCTTGGCGTGAGCCGAACGATATGCCAACATCATCAACAACCTATCCAAAATCACTTTCTTCACTACTTCAATATTTTCACCGGTTGTTGACGTGCTTGGACGACCAGGACGAGCATCGTCATTGACATCTTCTCGGCCTTCCTAAAACCGGTTATACCACAATTGAACTTGTGTTCTGCTCATAGTAGACTCGCCAAAACCACGCAAACGCCACGTCTTTGCGCATTCAATTTCATTTTTTACACAAAACAATACAGTTTCTTTGATCCATTTTTTCGAATAGTAAAAAATCGAAAACACGACTAACGTTTTTATTTGTCAAAAACAAATTGACAATCACAAAGTGGCTAATATTGTCAACATATATAACAGACATGTGTACCAGCATAACAGAAAAGAAAATACGTAACTCAACAAATTTGAAAATAACGGTTATTTTTTGACCACACTATAATACTTTTCATAATTTACCTATTATTCTGCTATTGACACAAGA
This sequence comes from Philornis downsi, assembly GCA_019455685.1. Classification (NCBI taxonomy): domain Eukaryota; kingdom Metazoa; phylum Arthropoda; class Insecta; order Diptera; family Muscidae; genus Philornis; species Philornis downsi. The sequence continues at coordinate 3,696,261 of JAHXMU010000027.1, read as the reverse complement.
CAAAAATATGTGAAAGCAGCAAACAATAGTGTTGAAAGACTGTTAAGGATTTCGCTAAATGAAGTCGGATTCTGAACACTGTATGTTGTTGACACACGAACATTGTATTCCTATTCTCATATATGCGCGGATTCAGATAGCATACATTTCTGTACAGACGTGCCTAACAGCACTGGACGTGTGCGTGCATTTAAACTTATCCAAATAATGTGTCTTTGAAGGAATGGGTGAGTTCACAGAAAGTATTTTTATGTATTGCCTCACAAAATCGCTTGTTCTCATCATATGCACATATGTATAGTTGTGTATGTTTATGTATTTGTATATGTTTATATTCACAATCCATTAAATCCATTGATGGGCACATCAGTTTATATGTGTGGGTTATTTGGGGTTAAGTTTAAGTTTAAGATTTCATCAGGATTTAATAATGATTTGACATAGAGCGTTCTTATCGCTTTGCACTCACAAATATTTATATAAATACATTGTTATAACATATTAAACCAATTAATGCAGTAATTGTACACCGTTCTCAACACCTGGTGTCAGAGAAACTCTTCATATTCAATCAAATTACGAAGAAATGCAATAATATGAAACTATTCCTTCATGACGCTGTTTTATGAGTACCAAAAATTTTGTTAAACCTTTAAGTTTGTCAAGTATTTTTGTTTTTTGGTACAAAAAGATTACAAGTTGGGTAAATTTCCCATGCATTCTAACAAACAAATCGAGAAGCCAAATAAAAAGGCAGTGCTGCACAATGTCTTCGACACAAAGACAGGTATTGAACCCAAATGGTGTTGATTTCCCCATACAAATTTTGCGAACGAAACTCAATCTGCACAAATGTTCTCTCATTTTGCTTTACAGTGTGGAAAGAGGAAGAAGTAACTTTAGAGGGTGATATAGAGCTATTTCCAGTAAACATTAGACACGGTTTCCGTTTCTCTGGAACGGAATAAATGTTCTGATCAATATTCGTTACAGTTACAGCAATAAAACCAATTTAAGTAAACGCCATCTGTTTTCAATTTCGTTCACATCCTCTCTTTTTTTGGCCCTCTATGCTAAATAATGCCAAAACAAAAAAAATTAGTATGACTTAAAGAAAAATATAATTCTAGCAGTTTTTGGGTAATGTAGGTAAATTGTATGGGAATTACTAGTGGTCAGAAGGTTTCCGGGACTTAATGCATCAAATGCATATTACATCGTCGATTTCTCTCAAGTTCTGAAGAATATTAAAAGTCAATACAATAGACTCCGTTATCGCTCAATCGATTTAGAGTCATGATACATCTTTGGTCAAAAGCTACTTGGTACTTTAGACGCTTCCGGCTTCACTGCTTTGAATCAAGTATAAAAAAAATCTTAATATTTGCAAAGCAATTTTCGGGTTGTGATATCCGTCTCTAACGTCCATGACGTTACTAAAACAGCGTTATCGAAAAATTTAATGATATCAGGTCAGTCACCAGTACAAACGACCTAAGTGTCTCTATTCGATAACGTGCTAAAATCAAGTCTATTCGCACAAAATTAAACAGTCAAAAACCAAGGACCTTATTCACAATAATTTACTGAATGTTTGAAGAACAATTTTACTGCACCTTGAATAAATATTTATGAATACTGATCACTATTTTTATATGTTTAATAATATAATATTTATAACATTACTATGATATATGTATGCTCATAAAATATATGTTTAACAACAAACAATGTACGTATTTAGTACAATTAAGCAAGGTAAATACAACAAAGTAATGATAAACATTTTAACGTTTCGGTGGCCACATTTTATAAGCAGTTACATTCGTATAAGCTTAATGGCTGTTGCTCATTGTATGGATGATAATCAGCACATCATCAGATATTCGGATCCATAGTTATGTTTATGTGTACATCGTAAAATTTGGCTCTCTAATAGAATAATTTTCTTGCTTTCATAAGTTCGTTTGACGATACTATTAGCCATATATGTAAGTTAATGGACAAAACAAGCCGAATCCGTGCAGCTGCAATCGGCATAACTGAAATATACTGGACTACTATGATTGGTCCAGAGCAAATGTTTTGATAATAATTAAAGATTTGTATTTCCTCCTCATATAAATTACAATTAAATTACACTATGATGGACATCCGAAAACTGTACTGCAGTATCCAAATCGCAATGCTGGATAATAATAAAGTGAAGTAACCCATAAAGTTGTCGCAAGGAAAAATTCTTCTGGTTGGTGTAGACACTGTGTTTATCACCACAACTCACAACACTCGGGGGATCGTGTGCCGAATTTGAAACGCACAACTAGGCTGTTTCCCTTATTTCCGCTGATCATTGCTTGTAAGCGCGGATTAGCGGAAAGACGAACAAAAGGGAATAGAAAAAACGTAATGTGCATAGATATTCATGTGCAAATTATATATGTATGTATGTATGCAAACCTATGCACATATGTATGTATGTAAATATTGGCGGCCGTTAACAATCGTCAAGTTGACAGACGGTACAGCACTGTGTAAAAATTTAGCGCTACTTTCAACAGATCGGTTTTCCGAAATTAAGTTTTTTTTTCTGAAACTCCCAACTTATTGGTAGTGAACTGAATTTTTGTCCATTAAGGTGGGAATACACGACATGTATTTTACATATCGCATGTCACTTTTTTGGCCCGTCTGTTTATCGTATGTCCGTCAAAATTATGAAAAAACGCGGCGTTCAATTTTATGTGGCCAAACGTGCATGTGTAAACCACATAACATTGTCATTAACAGCTAATGTTGTTATGATACAAAAAATACTTTTATATATACTTTTATTTATATTGTTAATAAATTACTTACTTTTGCGTTTTGTCTATTCATTTCAAATTATTTTTATTTTATTTTTTTTTTTTTTGTTGTCGTTGAACACTTGACGCTTTGTTGTTTATAATAAAACAGCTGACGGCGATGCGGTTTACATACAAAAATAGAACACGCTCTATTTCAAAAATTGCCATATGTATTGCATGATGCATGGTGCATATGGCATGTTTGACAGGGGCCACACGGCATGCATAATTTTTTTGTATGTAAAAGTGACATGGATATGTAAAATACATGTCGTGTATTCCCATCTTTATATTGCCCTGCAATGCTCGGTAAAATATGAGAAGATCACTCGATTAACCACGTTCCTTCTGCTACCTCACGTACAGGGTGTCCGTGGGGAAGGTATTCTACTTCGTTTATAATTTTTGATTAAATGAAAGAGAATGGATCTTATATTGATAAATGTCAAATCAGGCGACGTAGAGGCCAATCAACATCACTATTTATTCAAATAACTTGTTGTGGAAAGAGGTCTCGCAGTAATTCCATTGTAATCCTGGCTGTATGCGATGTGGCACCGTTCTGTTGATAACACATGTTAATCAAGCTAAAGCATGCAGTTGTGGCGTGAAAGCTTGTACCACTTGTAAACATTTTTTTGACCCAGAGTACTCTTACCGTATGCCACAATCAACATTTCAAGTGTTTTTGAGCACTTAATTCCATTTTCTACACAACATTTAATTCAACTTCTTTGATCCAATTTTTTTCGATAGCAGAAAATCGCCGAACATGCAAACCACTTGTCTTATATGTGCTCCTCACAAACAAACTAAACATTCTATATGGATAAAACCGTCAACATATCTTCGGGACGAGTGTACCAACATAAAAAAATAATAATCCAAAGTCGAAAGTTCGTAGCCCGCGAAATTTGAAAATTTCCCCTTATTTTTTGAACACACCTCGTATATGAAAGACTCCGAAAAAAATTGACATTTACACCACGTTGTAAAGTTCGACAGTCTATGATAGGTTTCAAGGTTCGCAAAATTTGGCCACAAGTTCTTTTTCCTTCAACAATCAAATCGGAAATCCAACTGAAGGCTTTAAGCAATAGTGATCGGATTGTGCCCATAATTTACACCATCATTCAGTGGTAATGGAATCCGTCTTCCGGACGATTTCACTAGACCTTTTTGTATCACTACTCGTAGTCATACTGATTAAAAGTCATTGGAGAAGTGCAACAAATTTCCTGCTTCAAAACTGGAAGAATTTGTGGTCGCCGAGACAAAATGTTTCAATTTGGAACAATTCAGTAATCTGTTGATGTCTTTGGCTATCTGAAATAAAAAAAATACTTTTGCAAAAATTGTGGTTCTAATGAATGTAAATTTGGCCCAAGTTATCCAAAATAAATAATGATGCTTCATCAGTATAATTTCTTCCAAACCATCTAAATAGCATCAGCCCCAGATACAATTCCTACTAAAAGTTTCGCTTGGTAGAAGCAGAAATAACCAGAGCTTAAGAAATCAATATCAAGATAGCATCAAAACATAATCATCTTTAAAGCAGAATTCCAAAAAAAAAAAAAATCACTTATAAAAAATGAGTAAAGTTTAAACTGGTTTTGAGTACGGCAAGTCTAATTAAGATCAACAGCAACCAGCAGAAGCAGAAATAATGAAAAACCAATCATCATTATTTTACTATACCCACGATTCGCCACTAGATTTTAGGCAAATTTGGATCATCGTTGACTTCAGTGACCAATTCCTGAACGACGTTTTTGGTCAAAATTTAGCAATTTTAGAACGAACTTCGCTGCCACACGCTTCATGCCCAAAATTTCCGAAAAGATTGCATGGCATGAGCCAACTGATATGCCTCAGCAACTTCTCTAATTGTGATTCGACGATTCTCCATAACAATTTTCTTGACTTTCTCAACACTTTCATCGGTTGTTGATGTCTAGAGCGAGCGTCGTCATTCACATCTTCTCGATGTTCTGTGAAAAACTGGTACCACTAGTAAATATTTTTTTTGACTCAGAGTACTCCTGCTGTATGCTACCACCGTCAACATTTCAAGTGTTTTGAGCACTTAATTAAATTTTTTACACAAAATTTGATGCAACTTCTTTGATCCATTTTTTTGTCTTATTTATGCCTCTCACAAACAAACTAAATATGTTATATGGATAAAACCGTCAACACATCTTCGAGATGGATGTACCAACACAAAAAAAATGTTAGTCGAAAGGCGAATGTGGGTAGTCCGCGAAATTTGAAAATTTACCTTATTTTTTGAACACACCTCGTATATGTGTATAATTTATGCTTAAAATCGGAATGGTTTGCAGAATAGTTATGCTCAAATTTACGATATATTTAATATATTCGTGATAGATGCTTCATATACAGGGTGAAGCATGAATTGTCCTACGTATAGTAATTGCCAATGAGGACCGTTATTTAAAGATGTTGAAGAAGTTTATTTTACCCAGAACTACGCCGTTTCAACAGCATTTGGTTCCAGCAAAATGGAGCAACTACACTCATAGCTAGAGCGGTTATGGCGGAGCTCCAACGAAAATTCCCAAACAAATTGATGCCCACTTTCCGCTGATCGGCAAGATCATCTGAGCTTACTGCACCAAACTTATTTTGTCAAGCGAGACGTGTACAAAACAAAATCATGGAATTTGTCTGAATTGAGGCAGCCAATTAAAGCAATATTTGGGGCGATTCCGTCTTCAAGCTTTTAGGCAGCAATGAATTATTTTCTGATCAGATGTCGAATATGCGTGAATGAGCAAGGAGGTCATTTAGTTGTACTACATATAAAACCAATTAGTTATATACAATATAATTGAATTTTCTATATAACAAAAAAAAAAAAAAAAAAAAAAATGAATGAAATACATTGATTAGAAAAAAAGTTATTTGAATTTCTTATTTTAGTACAATTGGTGCGCCATCCTGTGTTTAATGGTTAACAGCTTTAGGTTTTACTAACTATATTCAAATTATAGACTGGATTCTGAAAAAATTTAGCAAAGAAATGATTTTGTTGAAATGCTGTACAACACATTGTTAAATCGCAGAGTTGTCGTTTTGTGATGTCGTCAATGTCCTGTATATTCATCGATTTATTCATTTTATTTATACTCATCGATAGGTTTAACAAAAAAATTTGAACACATATATCTTGTTGCACTATTTTTCAAAAATAAGATTACTGCGATATCAGCACAATACTTGTGCTTGTACCAAAATTATTTTTGGTTATTACGGCAATGTTATATAAAAGTTAAATAGATTCGCCTATAAAAAAGAATATGTTTATTCACCGCTAGTACAAACAAAACATCGGCTTATGTAGTTAATATAAATATTTGCTTACAGTGGGTTTTGTACAATGGAATTTTTATGCTTTATAAGGCATAAGCAAGCTTTTTTATACAAACTAATCCTTGTTTATTTACTATGCAATGACAAATACAGTAACGGTAACAAAAAATAAGAAAAGACTAGTATAGAAATTTTCGTCAATTGGATTGACTTACATATAGTAATTTCAACCAACATAATTTTGCGCTGGTACGAAAGTGTGAGGTGGCCAGAATAGACTTGGTGAGTCATTAAATTCTTAAAAAACTTCTCGCAGAACAAAGTTTGCAAAACGAAGATCCATTTTCATCGTTTCATATTTTGCAAACGCTCAGCAAATTTGGATAATTTTAATGAGCCAAAATTTAAGTTACCCCATCGTACACTGCATTTTTGACCGTATCAAATGGTGTGTACTTCGAGTAAAATCAAATGAAAATCAATAAAAATATAAAATATAAAATAAAAATGAAAATCAATCAAAATATCGTGACAGACAACCTACTCAAATATGGCACAGAATCCAGTGCAGTAATAAATGTCAATCGAGCTGACTAAAACATACCTCCACTCATCGTCCTTTTGCGTAGGTACAATCGTGTGCAAGAGGGGACGTGATAAATCGCTAGGTTCCAACTAAAAACTTATCATTTAAAAATTACAGAAACTGTTGATTTTTCTACTTTTCGCACGTTCTTTGTCACATACTTGTAGCATTCAGAAAATTTCCTTTGCACGAACACGTAACGAGTTTTTCAAGAGGGTCGGTGTCGTTTGTAAATATTACTTCCATTTACCGCAAGTCAAAACATGTGTTTATATAGGTAGTACCAGTTCCTCGGCTTATGAGATTATACTAAAAAAGTAGTAAAATAAAAACGTACCTACTCAGATTCAACAGGAAGTTTCAATTCGCCAATCTATGACAGGTTTGACACTGCATCATTTTTCATTATGTTAGTTTGTTGCAAGTAATTAATTAAATAATAAGTTTAACTTCACTCGGAGGAATGAATTTATATATCATTTTTTATCGATGGGTTCTCGCATTTTAATGAAGACGTTTAAGGTGTCAGTATTGATCATTAGGCAGCTCAGGGGCATTTTTTAATTGTAATTTTTAAATGTTTACGTCATGCCAAAATCACAATATACTCGGAAATCTTGATTTTTTGCATTTAGTTTGCCTTATAAATGTAAAATTGCAAGGACGATTTAATGCCTGATTTTGATGCCTTTGCAGAAGTGCATGGCTACAAATCGACTCACTGAGTATGAAGCTGTTTTGCAGGTTATAAATAACAACTACCATTTTTGTCCATTCAAAATCCTAGCATATGTATTTAATTCACTACAAAAAGAAAAAAGAAAAAATACAGTTGCATCAATAAATCGGCGGAAATAATAATAAATAAAATTCTGTACCAAAAAACAAACTTCAACTGAATTGGAATATATGGGTGTTAGTGTTAATTGTTGTTAAAATAATAGCGTATTTAGGAAACCGGTTACCGTATTATAAGTGCCAGATTTTTCCACTAACCAAAAAACTTTCTCGACAAAAAATCTGCATCTTTTCAAAACTAACCAAATTGTATATATATTTAATTAGACCACATTTGAAAATGGTCTAATGATCTAATTGCCATATAAAAGATTATCATGCAAATTTCATGGTATCGTTTTGTAATAAATAACGTGTTTTATTACAAACAAACGATGCAAAGTTTAGTGGAACTCTTATTTTTACTATTTCTAAGATAAATCTAAAACTAATTTTTCATTTTTGAAGTCATGTTATTATGTTTAAATGCCTTTGCCAACTTTCGCGATAATCTAGAAGTGTGTACAGGGGCACAAAGGGTATATTTTAGAAAAGTTGTGGTCTACCTTTGTTTCTTTAAATTTATCGTTTTCAATCAGGCATGCTTTATAAAATATATTGATATGTGTTTGCTTTAAAGAAATGCTTATACTGGATATTTAGTCAAATTTATTTCCTTTCTTGGTTTCTTCACTTTTGCCCGAATGCATGCCACTTGAACCACTTGCAAAGTAAAAATGAAGGGCACTTTGCTGACCATGACCTGCATAAATCTGTTTTAAGGGTAAATTTTTTTAAATTTTTCGAAACTTCTTTTATGCAATGAAAGATCGTAACAACAATGTGAAATATGTATTTAACTTATTATTTTTTTTTTTTTTTGATTTTAGACTTCCATCACTGTCATAGTCATTGACACACGTGGAAAATCTCATTTAAAAAAAACGACTTTAGTCAGGATTTCTATATGGAAAAACTTTAAATACAAAAATAAACGTTTACAAATAGGTAATGCGTACTACTAATAGGGAAACCAAAATTGGCACAACATTCCGAGCAGAGATTAAACTAATTTATAATATAATCGATTTTTCGAAAATGTTGCTTGCACGAGTTCTCTTATTGCGGATATTTTTTTAAGTACCATAACTGACGGTTCGGGAGAGAAAATGCAACATATAATGGATGTGTGTGTTTATTTCCCAAAGAAGGCATAATTTTTAAGACAAACAGTTATAGTTCAAAAAATCTTACTTGTTTATTCAATATTTTCATATTTGGTGAATATTTTTTTGTACCAAAATTAGTTGCCAGTATATTTGCCATTACAACTCCGTCAGCTGTATGGATTTGTTTCCTGTGCGACACAACTCTAGGAATGTGGTTACTGTATTATAGTGCCAACCAAACTTTTCAAAATTATTTTCCAATTCTGCTATAGGTAGGAGATGTAAAATTATATCATTGCAATTTGTGTCGTAGTATTTGCTTAATCGACTAAGAAATTTTGTAAGTTGTAACGTCGAGAAATCACATAGAAAATGATTTAGAAATGTAAGATTTCTTACTCATAAAACGTCTCAGACATTTTTGCGATTGCTGGACTCAACATAGTTGGAACGAGTGCCAAAGACAGATAGTCAAAAATACACCAATTTTACAGATTTTCAGTGAATAGTGTTTACGGTCTTCATAATGTTATAGCTAATCATTTGCAAATTTGGTTTGCTTTACGCTCTGGAAGCCCAATTGCTCAAAATGTCAATAAATGGATACCACACCAGTTGATGCAAAAACCTCATGGACTGAATTTACATTTGCAACCAACTGCTGAAAAACCCGAAACGGTCGTGGTCGTGGTCGGCGGATTTTCGGCTGGATTAGTAGGGAACATCTAATATGAGCTGCCCCCTAAAGCCAAACTCTTAATTCGGACCTGTATAGTCGATATTTGGAGAGCATGAAGGAATCAATCGCCTAGAAGCATTCCGTGAGCTAAAATTTTAATGCACCCATCTTGTAGTGTAGTTTATGCACCCAAGTGGTTACCGCCTGTTCCTGTCTATGAAAAATTTGCATCAAAAAAGAGCTTCCGAAAATCGACAGCCGCAGTTTTGTTGGCAATGAGAATAAAAGTTTCTATGAGAGAAGCATAATGGAAATACCTTCAAAACATCAACAAGTTGTCGAAGAAATTGCAAAATTAATGGATGTTCTTACTACGCCTTGTATACTAGTTGCTAATGTTCGTCCACACAAGGTGAAGATATGTTCAATTACCTAACGATTAATTTTTGTTCTGATTTCTCAGGCATAAAGAAAAATGCATGTTCTGCAGGATTTAACACATGACAACAAAAATTAATCACCAACTTACTCACTCATTTGATTATTTTACAAATAATTGGTTCAGATCCCTCAGAAAACAGAAGATTAATACAAGAAAGAAAATTGAATAATGTGTCATATGCATTCAATGTCATTAAAAATTGATATCTTTTTCCATTGAAATATTGAAAAATTAGTTTGATATTGGAGATTTCTCCTTTAATGAAAAGACTTGGCTGAAAAGTGCGGCCTTGTAATTTTATTAAGTTACATTTTGCCCGTAGTTCTTCTGAATTAAATTAAAGTAAATGAATCCTGCGAATCTACTGGTTGAATTTACTAAAGTATTTTGTGTCTGTTTTATCGATACTTGTTCCTTGCTGTGGTAGAAAAAGATAATGTCAACATTACATTATTTATACTTACACTAAAATATAACCGAAAAGTAGTATCTCTGAGCAAAACTTACCAGCAAATGGCCAGAAGGCCCTGCATACTCAGCCACAATTTGGAAACTTCCAGTGTTCTTTGAATTAGGAATTTGTTGAAATCGTGGGACAACGCATCTTCCCAATAGTAATAAAAATCGCTTGTGCATAGCTTTTATTTCTCATACTCGTACATTGTACGTCAAAGGTATGATTACCTTCTGATTGTATAACAAGGAATAAAAATGGTTGGTAAAGATTATCTTCCAATTCTCGTCAACTTTAGTCTTTCTAACCAAAGCTGGTCTCTTTTCCCTTTTTGAGGAAGATGGTCACAGGTTTCAAAACATGCTTGGAGGTGCAATATTCAAGAAAAAAAAAAGACTTACGACATTCTTCATCTTCATCACAAACTGCCTACATCTGAAATAATGTTCTTACTAATTGCTGAATTGAAAGAATTTTACGTATTTCTAGTTCAACTTTAGAGTAATCTGAAAGTAAACAAGTAATTCCATTCAAATCGATATATTTTGTTATTGTGTTTGCAAATAGCCATTTGGAGTACTACAAAGAACTTCTTTTACTGAAATTTGCTGTTGATTGTTTAACGCTGTTTCAATGTGCGTAATATCCGATAGGTAGATATTTTTATTACCATTGATTTGAAATACTGCAACTTTTCCAACAATGTCTTCCTTTCGTAATAACGTATTTAAATGAGCTTCAGTTTGACTCAAACAATCACCTTCTTTAAATTCACCAAAACATTTGGAAAATCACTACCATTATTCTGACTCTGTGCAATAAAGTTAAGCACAGGGATCAATATATAAGTTTCTGCGAATGACCTTATTCCTTTTACGTTGAATCGAGACATATTGGTGATTGAGCGATGTTTCAAGGTAAATTTTGCGACGGAATTACAAACATCTAATAGTGGTTTTTCGCAAATGTAATTGTTTAGAATATTGGACCCAGTTTCCAGAAGTGACATGCTCTGAAATTCGCATTCAGCAGTATTTTCTAATAACTTGTGTATTTGTTGTGTACCAAATCTTTCGGAATTGAGATTGAAATGTTTTGTCACATGCCTTTTGAATAAAAATGTATTCTTGTACTTTCTCAAAACATATTGCGTATTTGCATTCGTAAGTGATTTTTGTTTTAGCAACTGTATGATTTTTGAAGTGGTTAAGCAAAAATCGGATAAATGGAAAGATTTTTTCGCATTAAAAACAACATGATTTTTTTTCTTATTGTTGATACTGAGCACCGTATATGTCCACAAAGGCTCAGCTACTTTTTCCGGTTTTTGGCCTGCTATACATGCACAATAGTCCTGTTATTCTAATGTCTTCCTTTGCAAACCAATAATACGAAAATTGTTTCTTTCTGCTTTGGTTATCAATTTGTATTCTTTTTCTTGTTTGTTTCTCAGTAAAAACAAAACACTTTCTTTTGCTGACGCCCCATGACCTCATTGACAATCATAAAAAACTTACTGCAACATTGATCTTGCAATGGGAAAATTAGATGTCTTAAATTATAAATGAATCAATGTTACAACTTAGTTCGCTTATAAGATCGTTATCGCATTTAAGTATATTCATGGGTCCATTTTCGTGGTTTTAGAAATGGAATACTTCTTACTTTACCTTTTAGATTTGAAACTGAAATGCTAATTTATTCTCCAAAATGACAAATAAGCCTAAGAGTTGGTAAGAGCGTACTGAAGAATGGTGAGAGAATAAGAGCGTAAACACAATGTATTCTCTCATGCTTAATGTTTCAATAACATTTTTCTTTTATTCAGTTGAAAACTTAATCAATAACATTTTGGAGATCAAAAGATTTAATAGAACGAAAATCAGATTCATTTTTTTCTGTGCAAAGATATTTTTTTCAATGTGTATAAAGTCCCAACTTTTCTTGCAATAGCGGGCAAAAATTAACTATTGCAAATTGCTTTAAAAATAATCAGAACTATATGAAAAGAGTTAATAAACACACAAAATGATTTTGTTCGCTTTGCTGACGACTACGACAAAAAAAAAAAAAAAAAAAAAACAAACCCGAATCGAAGCCAGGAGCAGCAGTTGTTCAAAGAAAATCGACTATTGACTGCGAAATCCGAAGCAATTGCGTTGAAAGTCACATCAATAGCTACTGCATTAGTAGTCTATGAGCAGTTTGGAATTTCGAACAAAGGAGAGAAGTACATATAAATTTAATTGATAGCAATTCAATTTTTCTTACTTTTATGTATGTACAGGGTTGCCCATATTCGACGGACCCATGTTTAAAAAAAAAAAAAATCAAAGAAAAAAATACAAATTTGGCGTTTGGCAGTCTTATTCATTTAATTTGTTCCAAGTAGATTTGTTTACATCAATTTTTGAATATGATATCTCTCAAATGGCCGCCTCTGGCGTTGATGGCGTATTGTGCCCTTTTTGCAGCATTTTCCATCGTTTTCGCCAACATTTCGGCCGGAATAGCGGCTATTTCTTCACGAATGTTGTCCTTGAGCTCTTCTACGGTCCTTGACTTGTTAACGTAAATCTTTGACTTCAAATGTCCCCACAAGAAGAAGTCAGCGGGCGTCAAATCGGGCGAACGCGGTGGCCAGTCCAAATCACCACTTTTCGACATCAAACGGCCCGGAAACAAATTCTTCAGAAAATCGATTGTTATGCGACTTGTGTGCGGTGGAGCGCCGTCTTGTTGAAACCAGAACTGCCTCATACGCTTTCGATGAATAATTGGCATCACAAAATTGGTCATCATGTCGCGATAACGCTCCTGGTTGATGGTAACAGCATGGCCATTTTCGTTTTGGAAGAAAAACGGCCCAATGACCGTTTTCGCACTAACGCCGCACCAAACTGTGACTTTTTCATCATGAAGAGGCAATTCTTGAATCTCCTGAGGATTTTCAGTGGCGTAAATACGGCAGTTTTGCTTATTTACGGTCCCATTCAATGTGAAATGGGCTTCATCGGACATGATAATTTTGTTCCAAAATTGCTCGTCATCATCGGTCTATTCGATGACTCGTTGGACCCATTCCAATCGACGAGGCTTGTCCGCAGGCAACAATCTTTGCGTCAATTCAATTTTGTACGGGAACAAATGCAAATCAACGCGAATAATCCGTTGTAAAGTGGACCGAGCCATGCCCAACTGCTGAGAACGGCGTTTTTGGGATGTTCTTGGGGACCTCTCAACACTGGCTCGTACGGCAGCGATATTCTCGGCCGATCGCCTTGGTCGACTTTTATTTGGTCTCTTCGGATTAGAAAGAGCCTCACCAGTCGAAAATTTTTCGTATAAACGCTTAATGGTGTTCTTAGAAGGCGCACTTCTCACATTTTTTAATATTTTAAAAGCACGTTGAGTTTTCACAATTGACTTCTTCTGTTGAATGTAAATTTCAACTATTTCAGAGCGCTCGCGTGGCGTGTATTGTTCCATGGTAAAAATCTGCATGGACTGACGCTTCAAACGCGGTATGTCATTAAGCGATCTGACATCTCTGTCAAAAGTTATGGCGTTGCCAGATGGGTCCGTCGAACATGGGCAACCCTGTATATAACAGTCAGCGAGTGTCAATGAGACTTTTTCTTTGGAAATTTTGAAAAAAAAGTGTTAAAAATGAAAAATAAAATTATCGAGTAAAGAGTAACTTCAAATGATAAAATCGGTAAAACATTGATATGGTCATATCTCCGCAAATGGTGGCCTGATGATAAAATTGTGTTTCTAAGAAAGAAAATTGTGCTTATCCAATAGAGACGAAAAATTTAAAAAAAATGTCTAAAATACAAAACTAAAACTTAAGGATAGCATACTTAAATAGCAAGTTGCTAAAATATAATACTATTCCTAAATTGCTAAATATAAATATAAATCAGAAATAGAATAGAACTAGAAATCAATAAAATGACTTAATCTTTTACCTCTGGCAGAAAATTAAAAAAAGCAAGTAAAAAATTTTCTACAAAATCATTATTTCGATTTTACAAGTCTCTAAGTGATTAAGATAAAATAATTCCCGATTGCAAATTATAGGTGTAATTTCTTTTAGAGCCGTTGTTATTTCAGCGACTTCCTATTTATGGACATGTTTGTTTGGAGATTTTCTCCTTCATTTGAGCATTTGCCCATACATGGACTTAGAGTAGGCATAACCCTGCCTGTTACCTTATGTAGGGCCATAAATGGTCTCGTACCACCACATTTGGATTCACAGTGTAGTGTAGGAAGTTATTCGACGGACTTATATTAGGCCTGACACACCCTGTTATCTTGTGTGGAGAATTGAGATGGTCTCGTGCCACCACATTTGGTTTCACAGAGTTGTGTGGAAAAATAGTTGACAGGAAGCACTCCTGGCAGTTGGCATTGCGCATTGGTCGTCGGGATGGTTGTCTTGTCCTCTATAGCGAAATTTGCTGATATTTTGGAAAATTGTTGGTGCATCGTTGCTGGATTCTTTCTCTCAATTTGTGGAATTTATGGATTTGCTAAATTGGACCATTGTATTCCTGTTTTTCTGCTGTACATTCTGGACAGATTGCTAATTTTACTTGGAGATTCTTTGCATTTTTCTTATTCTTGTATATATTTTGTGTATTTCATTTTTATGGGGTTAGTCTTGTAGAGAAGAAAATCGACCACCTTCACTATCATAGGTGTTTTTCGGACCTTCTTCGATTTTTGACTTAGATTTTTTGACGGACATTGATATTTTTGTCTCTGATTTGGTTCTACTTGTTGAAGTTTTCTGGAATGGCTGTTTGTGGTTTGACTTACTGTTTGTCTCGGTTGATCCCATTTCGCTGGCATGTATTTCTCTTGAACAATTTTGATGATTGAATTTTGCCATTCGTTTGCACTGATTTTGCTGGTTTGATTGTGCGACTTTGCGACCTTGCTATCAACGTGCCAATGTTGATCTCCTTAGATAGTCCCCGGGTAGCCCCCTACAAATTTTGTTTTTACACAAATCCGTTTCGTGTCCTTTGAATCAGCTAGGTAGAAGATTTGAATCTAAGATTACTTGGAATAAGTCGTAAGAGGTTCCAGAAGGGACTTGGTTATCCGGTCAATTTCCCCAAATTATACGAAGAATTTTAGACCAAATGAACTCACAAAAATTCCAGTCGCTATAGTGAAGTTAAGAAAATCTATCAATTCGTATGGGGGATATCAGCAGGGGCGTGATAATGCGGTCCATTTTCATTCCTATATACTGTTTTAGTAAACCCTGAACTTTTACTAAATTAGACAGAATTTAGTGCAACTGGGTAGAAGATGTGAACCCAAAAAAAAAGAAAAAAAAAATATATATATATGAGTTAAATCGGTCATTTGTTGGAGAGGCACCGGAAGGATATCCCTTTACCAAGAATTGTAAAGCAAAATAACGGACAAAAATTTAGATCGCTCCAGTCTACCTGAAGAGGCTTGGCAATGCAATTCTAGCAAACTCCTAACGTGTCCCAAATTTGACGGAATATATTGTTATAGGGTAGGAGATGTAAACCTAAGAACATGTCGTTTAAATCCAGAGGTAACGGAAGGAACATCGAGGTGGCTGATATATAATTCTTATATAATTAATTTTGATAATTTAAGGCTAAGCCTGTGAATTTCAACTAACAGGAGACAAATAATGAGTGAGGAGTGTTTTTGCCAAATTTGCCAATTTTGTGGGAGGTACTTTAAGGGAACTAGTTCGTTCGTTCAGTTGGACTATAGACTTAACCTAAGTTAAATTGATGATTATTGGGGATTAGAACGGAGTATCCAAAGTTTATGACAATATTTTATGATTTAAGACTATTTCTATGTGTGTACCTAGAGTAGGTGGACCAAATTTCTTCGTCCCTCCTCTTACAACAAACGATTTGAAATATAACGATTGGCCTCGTTATAAGTGGATAACCTACAACTTGGAAAAATCATATCTTATCGAATTCAGTGTTTTATATGGATGGTACCGGAGCGGAAGAGGTTTACTCGCACAATTACAGGCCTATACGATATCAATAAAATGAGCAAAGTTTTAGTGGATAAGCGTAGTCACTTCAAAATTTCTGAAAGTTCTTCATTACTATTCGCGATATATGGCGTGAAATGAATCACAGATTTTATACTTTACTGTCAAGTGCCCCCTACTGCATACGAGTGATTGTACAATTTAAGTAAAAATTAAGAATGTGCGATTAATTGATTAATCAACCTGATTAATCATAATTTATAAATCATGTACTTGATTAATCATATTTTTGTGTTAATCATATTTACGTTTAATTGATTAGTCGTTATTTCGATTATTCAAAACTGATGACGAATTGATTAATCGAACAATTGAATAATCAGAAATTAAATAACTGAATATATTTTATTCCACATTTTATATTGTGTGCCACTCAAAAAGTATATATTTTTTTTTTGCACATAAAAATATGTTCCTCAAATATTTTTTTCTTACTGTTCCCATATACAATATATTTAAAAAGTTTGAATTGTTCAAATTTGATTGATCAAAATTCAATCCATTTGATTAATCATTGATCTGAATAACCAGAACTTTCGACTAATTGACTAACTGATTAATCAACAAGTCTAATTATCCGATTAATAGCACATTCCCAATAAAAATTAAATCAGAAGTTGAATTCCTCTGCAATCTATTTAGCACTGACAGTCTCTTTGCCAATTACCACGATTCTGTAAGTTTGGTCTTTTAGCTTCAGCCTTTAGACATAGTTTGGTTAAATTATTGTTCTATTTGTTCCCTGTTTGAACTCGAAAGTTTGTATTTCTCTGACGTTCCCTGATAGAATGAAACTTCAGCCAATTGGCTCCAGGCCCTTCTCTTCCTTGTTTGTATCTTAAAAATAATTCCAGGTTATCTCCGAACATTACGGTACTATGATCTAGGAAGTCTCACTGATTATTTTAACTTTATTCATTTTATTATGGGACGGTCCTATTGTTGGCGCCTTAATTCCTTGTTTTATCCAAAAAATAAGATTTTTCGACATTTCCTCTTGATAGCGCGCATATCTTGACAGAAGAATCTACTCCCCTAATCTCATGAGTTGAAATTTTTTCAGTCAGTGTACCAATTCTGCGGTAACTGTTTGGTCCCTAAAAGAACGATTTCGATTTAAATTTCATCCACGTTTCCCCCTTTTTGTTCTTGGCGATAGTGCTGAGTTTCCTTTTTAAGTGTGACTGTACTATAAAATCATAGGGATAGGAACACCAATTTTCGTGATTCTACAAGTTTAACCTGGGTAATCGTATTGGATTTGACCCTTTTTTACCTTAAAAGCACGAGATTTAAAAAAGCCTCTCTTATAGGCTGTCTAACCTGGGAGGACAACATTGGCACCAAATTTTATGATGCCAGTTCTAGCCCATTGTCCCATTTTCAACATGAATTTTGAAAAATCCGTTCTTACCGCGTGTCTAATCTGGAAAAGCACGAATTTCCTTGGTTTTAGTTGCAGCCATTTGAGCTGTGCGACGGCATCAGATTTGTCCCTTTTTATTCTGTTTTTTCCACAATAGTCTACATTTTGAAATACCTCTACTTACAGCGTGTCTAATCGGGATATGGAACATGAACAGCAATTTTCATAATTCCAACTGTGACCATCTGAGCTGGCCGATGGTACCAGATGCGTCCATTTTAACTCTGTTTTCATCAATGAAAGTACGAAGTTAAAAAAATCACTGGTCTACTCTAAAAGGGAAATGTGGACATCAATTTTCGTGATACTATCTATAGCCATTTGTGCTGGGCGTCGGCACCAGATTTATCCTCATTTTTCAAAGTAAGGACAGCATTGTCAGCCCTTCGAATACCTCCCACACAGACTGGCCGATTGTCCGAAATTCAATCATTCCTCTGCAGTTTCTAATTCATAAATTGTAGTAGTTAAGATTTCTTCCATTATATTATTCTGTAATCTTCTATAAACGTGTATAAAAATCGATCAAGTAACCACTCTATTTCTGGTACCTCCTACACAAATAGCCTATTTAACCCATATGTTCTTAACTCCATATATTTCAATCAGTTGTACCAAATTCTACCAAATTTGATATATATTAATCGTTTGGTAAACTTATTTCTGAGAATGACTAGGCGACTTTGCTACGGTACCTCCCACACAAATTGACAAGTTTAATCGAAATTAAATTTTCCGCCGTAATGACCAATTTATAACCTGAAGTTAATTAAATTCTTGACAATTATACTGCGCTACCCTGCTGGATAAAATGTGCAAAATTTAAGGAATAACCACGCCCTATTCTGTACCTCTCATATAAATTACATTATTTAACTTGCCTATTACTAGATTCGTATTTTTCACTCACTATATTGCACTATATTCAGTATAATCGACCCGTTCAGAGAAACAGAAAATTATTTTATTATGATTTGAGCGGAATAAATAAAACACTACTTTTCTAGATACCACATGTAACTATTTTGCCACTGTTCCCAATTACATGACCCACTTATGTAAACATTTCCATTACCGATTATCCAATATACATATACATAACATAACATTATAAATAGAACGTAAGGGAACGAAATTTCCCAAGAAGTTTCATTTTCCGGGAAATCGGGAAAATATGTTTCCCGGGGTCCTTGGAACTTCCAGAAGAATTGAAATATTGTTACTATTGTAATATAGAATAACAAATAATTGATCCATTAAAACTGAAGTAAGAAAATGAAATTTTTGGAATAGTTTTTTAAGAAGGTGAAGAAAAATTGATTGCTTGACTTGAGTCTATGCCGAATGTATATGTAATTAATGACAATGGAATAAAAAAAAGAAGTGTAACAAAATTCTATATTTTAAAAACAACGCTGAACATTTTTGAAGAGCACGTTACATTTTTTTACTGAATTTGAAAATACGGGTAAAGTAAAAAGTTTTATTATTTTCTTCGGTATTTTCATGACAATTTTAATTTAAGATGAGCGGCTTATGAGGCCACTGCATTCGATCCTAGTATTGAGGCTGCCAACGACCACTAAGCTGTTGATTTGAGTTTCAGTAACAGAAGTTATGTACTGGAACTAAAATCATGAAGCTGCATTTTTGTACTACCGAATACTCTTTTTTTTAAGTCATAGTTGTGCTAAAATAGGAAATTTTTCGATATTTTTCTAATCCATTTAAGGATTAGAACAGCAAAAAAGGAAATTAACACTATCGACAATAACAAAAGAATGAAATCTGAATCATCAAATCTATCACTGTAGACTAGGAATGAGAAGAGATTTATTAAAATTAGTGCTCTTAAGGAGAAACCATGAAAGATTGAAAACTAGAATGGTACTATCGTCTAAGGCAAACGGCTTATGCCGGAATCATCAAAATTATTGTAATCTTTACTATTGTAAAGCAAGCGCAAAATTCTACTTTAAGGAGGTCGAACAGTTTCCGCAAAATTGGTAAAATCTCCAACACCACTCACACTACTCGAAATGTAATCTCAGAATAGAATAAGAAAATAAATATTAAGCGTGATCATTCTGTGTGATAACAAGGATAGCCCAACAATTCTATTTATTTTGTTTTAAATTTGAAAAATTACCTATAAATGAATCAACGTATATACATACATATAAGTATGACCGACTTGTCAGGTTATGCCAGTTTAATATGTTCAGATGAAATTTACAAATAAATATATTAAAATATTGAGGTTTAAGTTACGGGAATGGACCGCTTGAGAGTTTGACCACACAACCTAATTTCAAATCCAGAAAGTGAATTTTGTACGTAGGTATAGGTTGGTATATACGTCATTATAAAATTATTTTGTTCGCAATATATTCTGGGGAAATATCATAAAGAACAAGAACAAAAGCAACCTAAATCGACTATAGAAAACGAAACAAACACAGATGTATGTGCAAATGCACAAAATATTAACATTTTCAAGGCCTACAGGAAATTGGCCATTCTAACTGCCTACAAAAAGATCTTCCTACAAGATTTCTAATCACAGGTTTTATACATATATTTTGCTTCAAATGTAGCTCTATAGCGGCTTTTCTTTAATTAAATTATTCCATTTTATGCACTTCCCTTATGTTCTCCCATGCATGGGATCGTCACCGAAGTAAAAACAAATTGGAATTGGTTAGAATCAAAATTGTTCGCAATTTTCATCCATCTTCCAAAACGAATCGAAATGGCATTAAATTTGCCTTGAACCGAAGCCATCTTCAGGCCCCAGTTCTGATTCAAGTTAAGAAAGGAAACAACATAAGACAATGGTTTGTTACACAAACTTAATCAATTAGAGTTTCTGGATATTTTTCATGTAAGAAACTAAGTAAGTGAGAAAGTACTTGTAAATAAGTAACATATTGTCCCAAAATCAATTTTTTTGTGCTCAGATCTTCTAACATTAAAGAAGTGTATGTACCCATTCCTACACATCCGCTTCTGCTTCTGTAACGCCCAGAAGAAAACATCTGTCTAGTTCAGGTGCATCTAGTACAAGTTAATCGATTTCCCGGTACTCAATGTTTTCCCAATAACTCCTAACTCGTTGACTGCAGCAACTGAAGTTTTTGTTTATTATATTGCTTTATAAAGCTTGGTAAAATTCTAAAGAATTGAATGATTAACCACGCCTTTCTTAGTTTAATGTTTTGCACTAATGTTTAATGTGGCACTACATTCAATTAAATCTAGTACAAAACTTAAGGGTTTGCTAAAGCAGTGGCTGAAAATGAAAATTAATTATCACACTCCTTCTGATAGCTCCTAGAAATTGGCCGATTTTTCGAAATTATTTTAAACTAAATGTTAAATGTTTATACATTTTTGGAAAAATTAGCGATTTAAACTATGTATTCTTAGCTTCCCATCTTTCAAACACTTGTACTGAGCTCAGTACAGTTTGATTCCCATCATATCCTTGATGAAGTAAGTTCAGGCTGAGTGACTGATTTTTGAAAATGTAATTTTTCCGTTGTAACTTTACTTCGTAAGCTGCAGTTACATAGATTTTTGTGAAGTGTTATATATTGAAGTGAAGTGATAAAAGTTCAAAAAAACCGACCGGATAAATTACGTAATTCAGCCTATTTGGAATCTATCACGCTGTTACATCGAATCAATAGAACTTTGGGTGGAGATATATGTAAGTAAGTTCTCTTTTATTTGCCAAAAATTTTATTTATTTTTGGAAATTTCTGTTCAAAAAACATATAAAATATTGAATTTGTTTTGAATAGCGATGTGCGATTAATCGTTTAATCATACTTGTTGACTTATCCATATTTCTGTTAATCGATTAATCGATATTTCTGATTATCCAGATGTATGATTAATCAAATAATTTAATTTTTTTTTAGCCAAACTTAGGCTTATTTAAAATTTCAAATTATTTATATATAGGAACAATAAGAAAATAACATCCAACGAAAAAGTTTTGTAAAACTATTTGACATACAATATATGATGTGAAATACAATATATTCAGTTATTCAAGCTTTCATAATTCAATCTTTCAACTAATTAATTAATCACAAGATTTGAATAATTAACGTAACAATTAATAGATTACTCGTAGATATGATTAAACCAAGATTTTGGTTAATTCGTTAGAGAATGAACGGTGTAGGTTTCTAACTTCACTTCAGACAAGACACGAATACATTTTAGATGTAAACGTTGATTTCGAATATGACACAGAATCAAACTTCCAAATTAATTCTAAAAAACTTAACAATATCACTGCATATCGAAGCATACTGCCTAATGTTCTTTAAAGCCTTCCTATAAGAAGAAGATGGAAGCATGTGAGGCGTTGCTCTCCGTATCATAGCGTGATATTTTAAAAACGGCTACATTACCTGGAGGCCTAATAACGGGCCTTTCAATTCGTGCATTTTCCCGCTGTAATATTTTCATATTTGGCACGTGGTAGTTAGAGTACGATATGTACTGGTGAGAGTATGTACGATTGTTCCGAAGTTCCAATGGTTATTGTGCATTTGGCACCATAAGTTTGCTTGAGAGCAACAAAATTTTTCGATAATGAGAATTACAGTTCGTTCTAAAATGGAATGCACACAAGCTAACATATATGGTATATGTAGATAGATATGTCTTTGTTTATGTATAGTTACATGCATGGATTTGTTTATAATATTTGTGAACTCCGGCGCATGAACTTATACACAAATACATATCTTTTTACATATACGGGTAGCCACGTAAATGTTCATACATGTTAGCGAATACATATTAAAAGAGTTTTCCCAAGAGGACAGTTGAACTTTAAGCTGAAGTGAAGTGTGTGGATAAGCTTAATTGGTTTTTATGTAAATACACATTTTTAACACTGTTGTATCTGAGTCAGAAAATAATAATTGCTTTGTATTTTCATACACAATGGTAGTTTGGGACTAACAGCAACAGCTAAATACAATCATAAATTGTTAAAAATTGCTTTGTATTTTCAGCGATTACGAGCACGAAAATATTTATAACTATTACGGTTTCTTCTAAAAGAACCAACACATAAACGCATGTAAACCAGTTGTATTGTGGGTTTGTCCGTTTTTGGGTTTATGTTTGTTTTCTCCAGGGACCTGGGATTTTACATCAATGGGCTGACGATTTAGGTATTGGTTGAAGTATTTGTGATGATTAGCTTTAAACCATTGGTACGAGTAATGTATTGTTAATCCGATTAAAATGGTAAGGGTTTATTCTGCAAACTACTTGTAATAAATTGTACTTACTTAATAATGCGAAGATTTGATCTTGCATATAAATGATATTGAAGTAATAACATCTGAAAATATGTCAATCATTTTGTAGCTTTTAAACAAGCTCTGGAATGGTCAAACCTTACAACCTCTCAAAACCTGGCACTAGTTTTTGTCAAAAGTGGAACACGTTAAGCGTGTAACGAAATAGTGTCTCTGGATAAAAATGAAATGCACTGATACACCTCTTTTGATAATCCCCATAAAAATGTGCCGATTATTCGAAACTCAATCCTTCCTATGTAATCTTTAATTAAAAAGCTGCTATAAATTACATTTTTGTCATAATTTTCTGCAAAAACATTGTGCATGTAATCAAACCTCTTTTTTTACTATCAATATAAATGGTCAATACATTCTGAGGTCCATATTCTGATGGGTGCAGCACAACAGAATTTTATTTGAATATTAATATAATATACATATATATGTATATTATTAAAGGGCCTGCCTATTTCGTTTCCTGATGTTTTAGTTAAAGCCACTGGTAATTATTAAGAATCAGAGTCGTCTAGCGAGCCAATATTTTAATTAAAAAGGCTAAAGTGTGTTTAGTAATTGATTTTATTTTCAAATTTCGTCAGCTTATGTATATTTAAATATAACTTATATTTTAATGTAACTTAATACTATTTTGTTATGTCCTAATTTCACATTCTTAAACATTAGGATAGACATATTCATAATATTCATATTCATACATACTCATACATAAATTGAGTAAAATTCATCTTAGGGATGGTGAAGTACCATAAAGGAAACAATACAATATCTCCCAAGCTGTAGTACTGAATTCAGTTAAATTTGAGAGACATCATGCGCTTGAAGTAAAAAGTAAGTTCTGAAAGTGGAAACGGAAGCTATTACAACGCCATCATTGACATCACCCATACAATTTTGACTTTTTATTGAAATATACTTTTCTCGTTGTGATCCCCAATTCATAGACAGAAGTTTCGAAAAATCGACTGGATAATAAGGCGTTTCCTGTTACAGGGTTATCCATTTAGTATATGCAAAACCGACGGTGTGGCGAGGTTGTCAGAAGTGTTATTTATTCAGTGAAAGGTTTGCCATTTGCAAATATGGACACTTTAGCAACTGTAAAACGAGTAAAATAGTTGAAACTTACTACAACAGTCGTAATTCAAACATGGTTGAGATTCAACAATCAAAATTGTCGCATATGGGGCTCGGAGAACCCAGAAGTGATTGTGGAAAAGTTATTCTATCCGGAAAAAGTGACTGTTTGGTGCGCATTATGGTATGCAGGTGTCATTGGGCTGTACTTTTTCGAAAACTACCTCAAAAGGAGCCACCGTTGCCGCCAATCGGGGGAGGTTGGTTAAATGACATTGTATTTCGTACATAATGGCAAGGTTCAAGCATTATAATGAAATAATATAATAATTACTTTTGAAATTGAAAAACAGATAACCCTGTATCTTTGTGTAATTTCTGCCCTTTCTGGCATTCTGAATATCAACCCAAAAGTACGAGGTGTGATAAAAAAAAAACAAACTTTTTTTTTCAAATTTCGTGAATTACGTATGTTCGATTTTCGCATTTTTTTATGATGGTACACATGTCTGTTATATATTGTATATGTTGACAATATCAGCCATTTTGGATTGTCAGTTTGTTTTTGGCAGATAAAAAGTTAGTCGTGTTTTTGTGTGCTCTTCGATTTTTTACTATTCGAAGAAATGGATCAAAGAAACTGTATTGTTTTGTGTAAAAAATGAAATTAAATGTGCGAGGACATTTGAAATGTTGACTGTTACGTTTGGCGAGTCTACTATGAGCAGAATACAAGTTCAATTGTGGTACAACCGGTTTAAAGAAGGCCGAGAAGATGTCAATGACGATGCTCGTCCTGGACGAAAAAAGCTCGTCAAGTTCGGTCAAATATGAAGGTTTTGCTCACTGTTTTCTTCGATTGCAATGGCGTGGTGCATCATGAATTCTTGTCTGGTCAATAAGGAATACTACGTTGAAGTTATGCGCCGTTTAACCAAAGCAATTCGTCAGAAACGCACAGAATTGTGGAAAAACTGATTATGGATTTTGCACCACGGTAACGCACCAGCTCACACATCGACGCTTGCGCGTGAGTTTTTGGCCAAAAACAAAACCGCAATCATGCCTCAACCACCGTATTCACTGGACTTGGCCCCCGCTGACTTTTTCCTCTTCCCGAAACTGCAGACACCGATGAAAGGAAAGCGTTTTGCTACGATTGAGGAGATAAAAGAATAATCGAAACAGGAGCTGTTGGCGATACCAAAAAGCGCGTTTTAGAAGTGTATCGAGGATTAAAAGAGACGCTGGCATAAGTGTATTATATATGAAGGGGACTACTTTAAAGGAAATAAAATAGAAATTGATGAATAAATAAATACTTTTTGGAAAAAATTGAAAATAACGGTTACTTTTTAACACACCTCGTATGTTGGACGAATTAATATATGAGTCAATTGATGTGATTAAAATTACTGTAATGATTCAAATTATTGTTCTTGTTGGACAAAAATAGTATTTAAAATACTCATATACCAGGTGTAAAAAACTCTGCGTGTACCAAAGCAACATAAAATACTACGATTGGTCAGTCTACGAGTGGTTAAATTTGAAAGCTTTATTCTTCCTGGTCTTATACCCATACAAGTCGTTTAATCCAAACAAATATTAAGCGTCATTAAAAGAAACGGTACTATAGCAATCTTCTTATATTCGAAACATGCGCACAAGTCGTTTTTTTTGTGACTACCGATATACCTATTTTAAATGGTTGTATTAATTACGATTTGGTCCTTTTTATTGTGTTGCTTTTACCATATTAAAATCATCTTTATTTAAAGAAGTTTTCCTAGGGTGTTGTAACCACTTCACTTTGTTTTTTGTTTCACATAAATTTAAACTAAGTAAGTTAGCATCACTGTTTAACAACAAGTGCAAGATTGTTGGCTCAGTGATAATAAAAAGTTTTTAAGGTTTATACCCGTCTCAGTGCGTGCTAGTAGTACTAGCTATTTTTATAAATCCCCCAAAATTAATACAAAGCTGAAGTTATATTCATATTTACCCAGATGAGAGTAATTAAACAAAATTGCCTTGCGGGCACCCGCAGTACGTGCTTGTGTTTTTGTTTTTGCGAATCACGTCAACAGCTGTTTAGCTGAATTGTGTGATTCGTACAAAAAATAGTACGAATATAGTTCAACCACATGCATACCTTTAGGCGTATTTATAAATGGACAGGGTTACCGTGTCTACTCCCCCAGTAGGGGAACTCTCAGTTAACACGCCAAAATCGTTAACAATTCCAAAACCTACTAAAACTATAATGACACCATTACCAGGACTTAATAGTCCAAATGTAAATTCCCTTAGTCCAGGAAATGCTAGAAATCGTTATGAGATTGTAATTTCTCATAACGAACCCATTGTATCCGAGCAGACAGGAAACTCCTGGACCCAAGTTCCATCAAAAAGGCCTCGCAGTCCAAACTCATCCCCGAAAAATCGGAAACAGGCTACTTTGGATGAGTACTGGTTGGGTGATCGACCAAAAAATCAAAATCGATTTTCTGGGCTTGAAGCCGATGAACAGCTCAAACAAAAGGAAGTCGTTCACAAACCTCCTCCAATTTTTGTTGATGGTGTAGTCAACATCCAACCACAAATTAGGGAACTCAACGAAAAAGTAAAAGAAGGATACGTTCTTAAGGTACTAAACCACAATAAAGTGAAAATACTACCTAAACCCCGGAATTCTTTTCGAAAATTGTGGAGGTTTTGGAAAATAAAAAAACAGAATTCTACACTTATAAACTGAAAGAGGAAAGAAATTTTAAAGTAGTGTTAAGAAATCTCCATTATTCGACGGATGCGGAGGATATTGTTGATGCTCTTAAAAGTTTAGGACACAACGTCAAATATGTCCATAATATAAAAAGCAGGTATACCCAACTTCCCTTGTCATTGTTTAGGATTGAATTAGAGCCCCATAAAAACAATAAGTATGTATATCAAATTAAAAGATTGCTTAACACGATCGTGTCTGAGTGTCTCATACAGCCAGGATTGCAATGGAATTACTGCGAGACCTCTTTCTACAACAAGTTATTTGAAGAAATGGTGATGTTGATTGGCCTCTACGGTCGCCTGATTTGATTGCTCCAGACAAACAAACCAGAAACGCTTGAGCAACTCAAATAAAATATTCGTGATGAAATTAATGAAATACCGCCTGAAATATGTGAGAATGTAATGAGAAATGTGCTTAAAAGGTCTCGCATTTGTGAGGCTAACAGAAACGGACATTTATCTGATTATGTATTCCATACATAATTGCCGGCATTAGATAAAACATTTATCGATATAAGATCCATTCTCTTTTATTTAATCAAAAATTATGAAGAAACAAAGTAGTATACCATCCCGACGGACACCCAGTACTAGCCTTACGGTGATGATTTTAGCATTTGTTTTCTTTTTTCTTCGCCATAAGTAGTATGAAGTGTTGCTTACACCATGGTGCACTGTTAAATTGTTAGTCCATAAAGCTCGCTTACAGAGACTTATTGATGAGTGCAGCAATGGATTTGGAGGGGATTGCCCTAAAGCGATGTTATATCTCCTAACATTTTCATCTTTTTTACGTGATTGTTTGTTTTATTTTTGGACTTATGATCATGGAGGTGGGTAATCTGCACTATTATGACAATTTCTATTTCGACAGAATATTTTTTTGCTTCAAATTTTCATTTCTATACATTACGTTATTATCTGATGTCCTTGGTACAATCGCACATAGAGAGTATAATGCGACTGAAATATGCCGAAATATGCCAAGAAGGAAGTTAGTGGAATTTGTAATTGGAACTCAATCATTGACAAATATTTGAAAAAATTATTTTGGTGAAAAATGGCTGAAGGTGCTTGAGCTAGCTGAAATTATAGGCATTTCAGAAAGAGCTAAAGAGCTGCGCCAAATGGGTGCCGCAGTTGCTTTCAATAGCGCAAAAACAGCTCCATGAAGATGTTTCAGTAGTATGTTTCGCGACGCTTCACCGCATTAAAGCCGAATTTTTTCGTCGATTTATAATCATGAATGAGACATAGGTCCACCACTTCACACCTGAGACAAAAGAAAAGTTGTTACGGCGGCAGCAGTCCTTCGGACTATTTTCTATTTCCAAACTTAAAAAATTATGAATTTCGTTGGAAAAAAAGTACCGAATGAAATCGTCTAGTTTTTGGACCGCCTTGTGTAAGACTGAAAATCAACATATCACACTAGATCACAAAATTACAAAAAAAAAAAAAAAAAATCTAGCATATGTAAAATTTTCTGCTGAATCCAAATCTGCAGTCAG
>JAHXMU010000027.1:3632834-3664728 GCA_019455685.1 Philornis downsi | reverse complement strand
ATTTTAAAAATTGAATTTTAATGATTATTCTTCAAGTTACATTTTTAGAAAATAAAACTTATTTAATTTCTAAGTTTCTAAATTGATCTTTCATGAAACTTATACGATTTTTCTTAGCATTGTCAAGCATTCGAGTATACATATTACTTTAATGTCATGGAGCCGACAATAGCTACATTATGGCCAGCAATTGGATTACTATGCTTCCTTCATGAAATGATTACACTAGAAGAATGCAAGCAATTCATCAATGTGCGAATCAGTATGCCAGCAGGTATTTTTCTACAGGCAAGCAATCCCGATGGTGGCAGAAATGAAAAATCTAGTATAATAAAGAATAAAGACTTCTTAAAAAGGATATCTTTCGTGGGACATTTAAATATGCTCCTTTTCACATTATTTTTGGAGAAGGATATCCCCCAAAATATGCTATAAAGGAATACAAGAGCTTAAAGGGGCTTGATAAATTTTTAATCTAAACTGAATACCAAAAAACAATAAAAGAAGCAGAATCATAACTTTTTGAAGTCCGCTGCAAAGGTGTTTTATGACTTTCAAAAACATCCGTCTTTCTAGCTGGCTTACTGGCAGACACGATAACTTCCGCAAATTTTTGTGACACTTCTTGAAACTTAGCATATCTTAATATTTCACCAGATAGTAGTGTTTGCCATAAACGAACTATATCGATTATCTGTTTTAGATACATCCCAAATTGACTAGTTCTCTTAAATTTAGTTTTGTCATTTGACTCCTAACACGTAATAAATCTCTGTCTGTGGTATTTTCATGCTTTGCAAAATTGCAAAAATCTATCGATTAACTGTACCTCTTCTACGTGTCTATTCTTAGGCATATATTTTTTTTGCAGTTGCTCTAAACTCAGTCAATTTTGATGTATGTTAAACGTTTGATGCAGTTGGATCGGAAAATGAAAAGCGGTTATAATTTCACACCCCCTCAGGTACTTCCTATACAAATAGGCCAATTTTGCTGTCACTCCTTTGTAGTTTTCAACTTCTAGTAGGCTGTAGCAACCTGGTGTTTTGTCCAGGGTTTTGGCCGATTTAATCCATTCATTCTTCGCTTTATATCCCTTAAGACAGTCTACTAATTTCATCCAAATTAGGCAGACATTACGTACTTGATACACTTAGTTCAAAAAACAAAAATAAACTGCGTTATCAAGCGCCTCTAGTAGCTTCCTACACAAATTGAACGATTTATAGAAATTTTATTTATTCTCTATAATCTATAATTTACAGACTGCAATCACTAAAATCTTTGGCAGTTGTAATGAAAAAAACAAATAGATAACCACGTTCTTCACGGTACATCGTATACACATTGCGTTAATCCATTTACTTATAATTTATTCACTCTTACTGTTTACATACTCTTACTTTTACATATTGGATGAAAGTTAGTCTTTCTGATATAATTTATAATTAGTAGATTGCAGTAGCCAATATTTTTGTCCAAGGTATAGATTTATAATTCACCGCAAATCTTGAGAAAAATTCGACCTTATAATACTTTTCATACAATTGGCTATTTAACCCACATGTTCTTAGCCTCATCACGCGCTTCATGTAGTAAATTATGGTAATAGAGATGAAGATCATTGTCATACCCCCTCTGGCACCACCATACTAATTGACCGATTTACAGAACCTTAATGTTGCGACGGTAATTCTTAATTCGTAGACTGCAGTTACTTAAATGTTTTTGAGTATACTGCTTTCAATACTTAGTAACATTTGAAAAAATCAACTTGATAACCACGCCGTCTTTGGTAACTCCCATATAAATTACCCAATTTAACCTATATATTCCCAAGTTCGTTATTTTCATTCAATTGCATTAAATGTGGTATTGTTCAGCACGCATCACGTCTTTAATGTACCAAATATACAAGTTTGTCAATTGTTCCTTTAAAAGCTCGAGAATTTAGTAAGTTGTTATTATGATTATTTTATTGTTACTTAAATCAGAGGACATTTTTTATTATTTTTTCTCTATAACGCAAGTTAGCATTATAGTTGAATTTCTGTACATTGATTTGATTTATTATTCTTGGTAATATCTTAAAAAACCCAAGTGTTAACCAAGCCTCTTCACGTATCTCCAAACTAAGTGACTGATTCTTTCATATTTTCTTAAATTCGTATCGTCCATACGGTTTCGTATGGTTATTAAGAATGTAAATGAAACATCCTGCCACATCCCTTCTGGTAACTCTGAATACGTAGACTGCACCGACTTAAAATCTGAGAAAAGTCGATCAAGAAAACACGTCTCTCCTTTCAAATGACCGATGTAACCTACATATTCCCATATTCTGATCTTTCAAGCAGTTGCGTTGAATTCTGCCAAATTTGACACGAATCATGCGTTTCATAAACTTAATACCGAGAATGAAAATATACCGCACACCATCCCCATTCGTCTACCTCCCAATAGCATTTAATTGTAATATTTGACAAAATGCCAAATAATTGATCGGACAACTCCGTTGCTTCCTATATAAATTACGTAATTATAATGCCTGTTCCGTCTTGCGAAAATTGGAAAATCCAGCGAAAAGCCGACATTGTACGGGAAATCAATCTTTCTTTTGTTCGAATGGACTGAAATTCGAACATGCCACTATTTGTGGACACAGTATTACAGGTGTTCTAGTAAGATTAAGTTCAATTTGTAAACAACAATTCAACATCTGCGCATACTTAAAGAAAATCATTTTTTTACGAAATTAAAAAAAAAAAATAAAAATTAATAAGAATCTAATTATTACCGATGTTGTGATGAGTTGTACAGAAAAATATCTTTTTTACAAATTCTGTGTCATTGGCCGCAATATTGAGATATATAACCTAGTGGTAAAAATATGAAAGAAATTGAACTTAGCCATTTCAATGCCCCTTATGGTCAAAAGACAGTGTTATATTGGACATTTTATTTCAAACTGGATTTAAGATATATTTTTTCCCATTTTATATTTCGGTATTTTATGTATTTTATGGAAAATAGTAATACTTCATTACTAAGAGAGCAGATTTATATAAAGTTGCTGTTGTCAGAATATACGATTAATTTCTGAACCAGTCGAAATTTGTGAATGTGGAGAAAAATAGTTTACAGATCCGCCGAATTTTGCTAATTTTTAAAATTTTTTTATGAGTATATTTGTATATTTCTGAAAATATATTTTCTGAAAATAGAATCGAATTTGAATCCTGTAATTACTCAATTTGGGGAGAAATTACTGTTGTTGTACCAATAATGAAGAAGATTCAGATATTTGGGTAAACAATGAAGATATGATTCACTTGACAGGGATGAACGTGATGTGGTTGCAGTATAAGAGGCCAATATGTTTCTGCTCAATCATAGTTTCAAAGAACCAAAAGCTATTATTTAAATTATGTCATAAGGAAAACATTCAAAAAAAAAAAAAAAAAGCCAACGTCGGAAAAGGTTTGGAAACATTATTAATGAACAGATATCAACATAAAATCATAATGTAGTTAACCGCGAATTTTATTATTTCACAAATAATTATTAATTGTTTGTAATGTATGTCAAACTTGCTTAGCGAAAACAAATTTTCGACAAATATTTCTGAATATGACTCTTAGTGCTGACTTAGTTTTGTTGAATAACTGCGTAAATATATGACCTTTAAATTCCGATGAATCGCTTAAACACACCAATATATTTCACTGCTGCCGTAGAAGTAAATAAAATGAGTAAAAAAATAATAACACCAAGACTGCCCGTGTTTTTAAATAGTTAATACTGTATTTGATGATGGCCTTTATTGAACAATTTTGTGCAGTTAGGGAAAACTCAAAAAAGTTTAATAATAGTAAAACAAAATCTGAAAACTTTCGCTCACCAAAAATAGTGTCACAATTTTGGAGGTAGTATTTAAAACAACGCAAACAATCGACCGTATAATTTCAAGATTCCATCAGTCTTGTTTTTGACAAGAACCAAACATTAGCAAAGATCAATGTTGACGTTTATAAAATTTTCTTAAACCTTAAAGTATACTCCATGTCTCAGAAAAGTATGTTATCTGTTATCTTAATTTAAATTGCAAAAATCAAAATCGTTGGTAATACATAAGTGCAGGTGCTTTATTAAGGCATCTGACACCACAAGCAATGACATCCAAATCTTTGTCAAATAAATATTGTTGTTTATGTTTGATAATCAGTCCTTTGATTACTATCCAGAAAGTGAACAGAACATTTATGGTTTAATTCCGTTTCATATTAAGGAGCTTTACATACCTGACCTGTGTTAAGAATAAGAGTCGGTCGATTTTTCTTTAAATTTAAATGAAATGCTAAATTAAAAAAACCGCTACTACCTACATTAGAGCGAGAAGTTAGAATATTAAATGTGTACAACAGAAATGAAATCAGTCTTAGTACCCAATTAATATGTTCAACGTGCTCAATCTTTCTTATTTCATCAACTTCTCCCAACTATCAAAATTTAGTTCTGCAATCACCACCTCTCATAAACATGTTCTTCTCCAGCAAAAATTCTAATCACATTCATTTTGGCAGCGGCTTGGTAAATGTAGACGAACCACAAGTTGTACGTTTCTGGCTCTACTAAAAATATCATGAACTGCAGAATTTCTGAAAAAGTTCAATTGCATCCTTAACTCTTATGCACTTCTCGTCGGTCAAACCATTATTTTAATCATATAATTAGATCAAAGCATATGGCCTCCTGTCACATCATAAAATGTTGGTTATTGGTGGCACAAATGTTATCATAAATTGATTGAACTCTAATAAATTGTCAAAAATTTCTTCCAGAATTTCGGATATCACTTGGGAGCATATTGAAAACAGAACAATGTTTTGTTAGGAAAGGATCCCCGAAATTATTTTGTTTTGAAGTGGCTACGATTTTTTTGTCAACATTACAAATGTTGAAGCTTTTTATATAGTACGAGAAACATTTATTACGCAAAACCTGATTTGTTCATAAATAAAAAAGTTTCACGAAATTAAAAATTATTAACGGAAATGAAAGTTGAAGTAATTAAGCTCACTGAATGTGAGAAACTCTTCGGAATCGTCGCTAAACGGTAGGTCCGTTGCGTATCAGCTCACTGGTCGTAAAATGCCACGAAATTTCTTTTTTGCAACCGAAATTGAAACAAATAAAAACTCAGAAGCAATCGAAATTTTTACCAGTATTACTTAGCTTTCGCCCCGTTACAGCAAATTTAAGTTAATTTCCAATATTCTTAAGAGTAGCCGTCAAATGGCAACTTATTTATTTTACGAACTAATGGCAAAATTTGTAAACATCGACTTAGCTAATGCAGCACTTGTAGGTGTCCTATCATAGACCGTACAAGAAATTATACTATAAATGATTCCAGCTTAATATAGATAATAAAAAATCAAGAAAATATCTGCATGCAGCAATCAATTTAAAAATTTTGGAATGTTTTCGAGAAATTCCACTAAAATAATTTACAAGATAAGTCAAGGACAGAAGTCAATAATCTCATGAACTATACTGTATAATAACGCCTACCATTCTGCTCAAAGTAGCGATATTATTTTCAATGAAGAAACGAAAATATAGTCGAACAATTTTAAATATTTTTCGTTAAAAAGTGCATACAAAATACATCAGTCAATTTGCAAGCTTTTATAGTACAATACATCTAATATTATGTGACACCGTAGGAAATTTATTAACCATATTAAAGAACATTTACGACCTAAACTTGTTACAGCAATAAACTGTAATCCAGAGGACCTTTGTGAAAACAAAGCAAGCAATTACTCTACTCAGAAATGTTCCGAATGGCGAAGGCTAACTCAGCATCATTAAACAAACGCCTCACACTATATAGGTATGTGAGTGAAAATTTGAAATCAATAGAAACAATTTACTGTCAGCCATAAATGCTCCAAAAGCTCAAAGAGTGTGGTACTGATTGTAAAGTCTGCACCAAAAATAAATAAGCCGAGGTCCCTAAATGGATACTCCAACCAAGGAAGATGTATCATTACGCGTACCGTCATCATTACCCACAAAGTTTCAAAACCAATGCATACTTTCAAAAAGTTTGGAATTAAAAAATATTGAGAATACAATAAATATAACTTTTTAGAATTATTAGAATCAGATTAGCACATTCGACAATAAAACACTTTTAGCAGGAAGTTTTCAAAACTACGTTTACGATGGTAAGTTATGTTTGTTTCTTTTACAACGGTTATATCTATCTATCTATTGTTATCTCATTTTCACCTGTTACGTAAATAAGAACATTCTAGAAGTAAGTTTATGTTAAACAAGACCATTCTGTAAATATGTTCGCCTTTATCACACCCATTATGTAAATACGTGCCCTT
Organism: Philornis downsi; assembly: GCA_019455685.1. Classification (NCBI taxonomy): domain Eukaryota; kingdom Metazoa; phylum Arthropoda; class Insecta; order Diptera; family Muscidae; genus Philornis; species Philornis downsi. The sequence goes on along the minus strand of JAHXMU010000027.1, from coordinate 3,658,324 downwards.
TCAAATCGTTTAGCATTTTCTAGAATAAGTAATTTTACTATAAACAAAGCGACTTTGTGTTTTTGGAGGAATTAATAAAGTTGACGTTAAAGTGGAAATACGTTTCATGATTCTAAAGGAGATGTTTCAAAGTTGGACTAGTCATTATGAAACACAGTGCCGTTTGAATGACCGCCTCTGGGTTGGTCGCAGCTGTGGATCCTTTTGAGGTAGTTTTCGACCACTTTTTCGCACATATCGGGCGGTATATTTGGGGATTATCAACAAAAACACGGATAACCCTATATATATATATTTACAAAGACGTAGGCCAACTTTCCAAAGAAATATCTACTGAAATACATTTTTAGCACTTTTATACCTTCACCTGGAGAAACTGATTAATTAACTGGTTAACCTTTCACACTATAAGATCATTAAAAAACCTATGAGTTGTACATTCGTATGACTGGATTCCTCATCTATCCATTTTCAAAATTTGCTGCTTTTAGTTTACGAAAATATCGAAAAGACTCCATTCTTTTGTGGTGGGTTTGTATTCGTTTGGCTTAGTTTTTCATAGCTGATTAATTTCGTCACTTGTGATACTAGCAGTTCACATGGATGCTACAACGACTCATTGCCAGATAGATAGGCACGGTAACACGTAACTTCTTCACATGCATAATATTTACTCTAATTTACCTACGTATAAGATCTATGGATGACGAATATCATAACCTCACGTAGAAAAGTGTCCCAGGTATTGAACTCATTATTAAAGGCTTTTCCTCCTTGATGCAACTAATGGTTTTCGATGTCCTTGACCACCTTGATATTGGCATACAGCTCATGATTCATATAAAAAAATACTGTCCATTAATGATGTCCCATATATTTTTATAAGTAATATTCGTTCGAATACTTCCAGAACTGAATTATTTGCTTGTGTCATTAACCAACTGTACCGTAAATTAAGAATTAACAGGCATCAAGAGCAGTTATATTTTTATTAATCGGAAAATGGTTTCGCTATTAAGTCGCTTGCCAACAACATATGTATTAGAATTTCTTTCACAGAAATAGTTTTTTGTTAATTTCCAGTCGGTCGTCGGTAGTTTTATTGATGTTGGAGCCAAAGTAGTGGAGTGGAAATTTATCGACCATTCCGAAGATTATAGTACTTGTAAAGTTCACGCAGTATTCCAAAAAAACGAATACATTTACTAGCTTGCAATTAGCCACAATTACCTCCGAAAGTAAGTTTTCGTCCTGTCTAAATTTTAATTTAATATAAAAACTTGTCAACGTTTACCTAAGACTTCATGTCGGTCAGTGTCATATTGGTAGAAAAACAGCACTAAGGTTTGGATTCTTATCGTATATCGGATATTTTGCCTTATTGAAAAGTTCCAACGTTGCTGACATTCGGACGGTTATCGATTTATCAGATCTAAAGTCGCACTGACGAGTTCTAGTCAGCGGAGATGCAATAGGCAATCTATGTCATCTTCGATAATTGGCGTAATTTCTTCACTTGTACTGTCATCCACAACTTGCACAACTTGGAGGTGTTCTCTCCACAATTATGGCACACTCTGCGTATTTACGACTAGATTTCATATTCTTATGTCCTTTATTTATTATCCTCTTGTAGTATTTTTGAGTTTCATCTCTAATCCACCTTTCTCGTTTCTATTTATAATGTGTCCTAACGGCGCTGGTGGCAATTGAGAGAGCTTGTTGAAGTAGACTGTGACCAATTCGGAGCCACACAACATACTAACGTTTTGCTTTCTTTGCACTTACAGGGTGATTTTGTAAGATTTTAGTTTTTCAGGTTGGCAGCATTGGTTGGTAATGGCGTCCAAAAGTCATCTGTCAAAGTGAAAAGTGTACACTATACTCTGCCGATTGCAAATCATTGAAATTTATTATCAAAATTCGTGCTTTGTGATAAATGTGCACCGTTTGATACGACCATTTTATGGTCGTCATAATCGACCTGCTGAATCAACAATTCGGGCTGTTATCTCCAAATTTCGGACCAAATTTACTTTGTTGGATATGTTGATAAATTTGGTGACCCTTGAATTGGCCCCCATGATCTTGTGGTTTATCGCCTCTTGATTATTTCTTGTGGGGTTATGTCAAGCCATTAGTCTATGTGGACAGGCCGAACACTATTGAAGCATTGCAGGATAACATAACACGCGTTATTCGTGGAATACAGACCAAAATGCTCGAAAAAGTGACGAAAAATTGGACCTTCCCAAAAGGACATTTTTAAACGGAGATGAGGACAACATTTACATGAAATTCCAATAAAAAATTTTAATTTATGATGCAAATTTGTGTGTTTTATTCGATTAAAAAAAAAAATACTATGAAAAAACCACTCTATAGTTGCGTACGTTGTTTGATCTGCACCTTTTTGAGCGTACCTTAGCTGCAACAAGATGATGGTCGAAATCTATTTTAGTAATACGGATCGTATGGACGTTCGTGACACAGGAAGTAACCTTTTATCTGTTACCAAGCTGTCAATGTAATTCCTTGTTTTATGATGAGGAGAGCCTTATTGCTCTGTGGATATCTTTATATAGCAATCTGGTTCTGTTTGAATATGTATTGCCAATTGGTAAATAAATGAACATTAAACTCGAATGCATACCGCCAGTAAGCTAAAGACAAGCATTCATAATGAAGCTGTTGAATGTGGACCGTTAATATAAGATGGATTGGGGACAGAAATCCTGTGCAAAAAGTGAATCTTTGAATCATCTTAATTATTTGCCTTACCCGTTAGTTGATATACATATAATTTAGAAATGCGTCTAACAATTTTATCACATATTCGTTTATTAAAAATATTGTACTCCATTTTGCATAAATTTCTCTCGAACTGACAAAGTTGTGGACTTATTGGAAAATGCTAAAATAAAAACAAGCCGATGTACGTACGATAAAATAACCGCCAGTCATCATATTAGTAAATTTACATTCAAAAGTCGTCAATTCAGGCACACATGTTTGGCAACAACATTTCAGCACGGCCGAATGTGGAAATTGTATAGCTTACAAAGCCGCTCTTACTTCATTGCGAAATAGATCCCACTGTGCTGGAACGATTTCATAATTTGCATTTCATAATAATACTCTAAAACGAAAGGAAGAAAAAGTTACATGCAATATTAAAAAATTGCAAGTTATGATTGTGTCTGAAAAATGGAATAATAATCAGACTATACTTAGATTTCACAGGCGCTTTTTGGCGCGATTTTTTTTTTTCGTCTAAAATTACGAGGCGAGCATAAGAAGAGCAAGTACATCTTTATGTTGGATACTAGACTACTAGATCAGCTGATAAAATGGACTGCTGGTCAAAAGAATAGCCTACAAGCAAATTTGTTAAAGTCTATTAAAATTTTACACACGAGGGGTGTCACCAATAAAAAATTTGGAACCGATAACTATTACTGCATTCATAAATAGTTTGGTTTCCTCGGCAAAAAGAATTTTAAAAACAACCACTACCAAGCGAAGCAACACTCATGTTCTGAAAAAGAGGAAGCGCTTTATTCGACGAGCGAGGAAGCGTAGAATATGCTTCGTGGTTTGTCGTGAAAACTTAACGATATGATGTATTGTGTTTTGTAAATATATATATATATATATATATATTGTCTTTTTTTTAGTTTAACTCTGAATATATGAATATATAATGTTTTAGATTAAGTCGCATTTGATATTTTTATTCGTACTTAATAACTCCCGCTAAATCGTTGTCTGTGGAAATAACTTCACTTTTTAAATTTCGGTCGGTTTATTACTTATTTATTTTGTTTGGATTTATTGCATTTTATTCGAAATTTGATTCCCATCGTCCAAATTTTTGTTAGCAGATGTATACAAAACAACAGATATATACAAAGTATCGATACTACAAAACCAATTTCCCGAAATATGTAATAGGAATAGCAGTAATGTTGCGAATTTTTGTTCGAAAATTATTCTCCAATTGCCGATTGCAGATTATTGATTACTCATATTCTGCGGGCTACGTGCTTTATCTTCATGATTATTATTATTTAATTTTATTACTATTTTCATTTTCCATTTTCTATACTTTATTTCGACTTGCGTTTGTAACGAAAGAATAATTGAAGTCATAAACTAATAAAACTTTTACGTGTGGAGAACTTTGAAATCTTAGGAACTTAGTGAATGCTAATTGTTTTCTAAAAGTCTGTAATTCCGGTTTAACTACGCTCACCCGAACACAGTACTGCACAACATACATGCAGCACAATGCTGCTGCTATATTGTCAAATACTTATATTGGATTAATAATGTTCTCATAACAAAGTTTCTTAGCTACGCTGCCAGGAGTATTCATACCACTGTATTTTATACGATGCGCAGGATGTCTCATATTTCGTGGTCGGTTGCCATCGAACTTTCTGTAAGCCAAAACAAAATGTGTGTATATTTTTTGCTTTCTGTGTGAGTTTTCTGTTGTTTTGAATATTTAACGAAACATTTTTGTTTCTGTTATTGTCTCTATTTGTGCCACAAAGTACGGTTTGCGCTCCACGTATATGCCGTTTTTCTCTTGGTGCCGCGCGAGTCTCACAGCAAAAAAAAAGAAAAAAAAACATATATATATACATATATATATACATATATATATACATATATATATATATATATATATCCATTGATAGTGTTGTTGCCACAGCTACTTGTGCTCCTGTTGTTGTTGTTTCGCTATTTTCTTTTTGGGTGGCGGTGGGAGAAGTGAATAAAATAAACAATTTTTTTAATATTTATGCGAATTTTTCCAAAATTTTTTTTCCTATTTTTAACTTTATTGCTGCATACAACGTTGGTATCGAACATTCTTTGTCACATACATGCACATACAATATAGCACACAGAAACTTTCTTTTGCACAAACACGTAGAGAGTTTTTCAAGAGGGTCGGTGTCATTTTTAAATTTTATTTTCGAATACCTTAAGCCAAGGCATTTATTACATATACTAGTACATTTGTAGTATCAATAGCCGCGGCTACGGAGGTTCAATATAAATAAATAAACTTTTAACAGTGGCATTCTATTCAAGATATATTTTCAATAACTTCCGGATTAAAATGAGCCTGAAGCGTTTTTAAGCGGTCAGTTCATGTCACATCAAAATCACGGATAACAAAAATCTGAATTTTCCAAAGTTGCATTTAGTTTGTCTCATGAATGCAAAATTCTAGGATTTCCTGGCGTGGATGTCTTCGCAGAAATATGCGGATACAAATTGAATCACCGAGTAAAAAGTTGTCTACAAGATACAAAATTTCAACTGGCATTTCTTTGAACAAATTTATCCCTTACAAATCCTAAAAAAGCTCTTAATTTCAACAAATTTTAATAAATGAATGTTAGTGTGAGATAGTGTTCACATATTCGACTATTTCAAAAAATGGGTTATCGAATTAAATGAAAAATTTAATTTATTATGAAAAACAAAATTAACAGAACATTCTAAGTGTACTGCCAGTATTTCATACATAAAACGAGCAAAAATTAAACCGAAAATGTCTAGGTTATACCAGCGAAAAAATTTCAAAATATTAAAATTGATGGCGCAAGAAAACGAGGAACACACCTCGTACGCCACATCAATGTTTATTTTCCAACGGAAATGTCATTATTAGGAGAAGCCGTGGGTTATTGTTCTTCAAATATTGTATTAGAAAATTCTAAGATATCCAAATATAATAGGAATCCATATTTGTGTCGTTTGGCAAAAAAGTCTATGCAGGGAATGCATTTTGCAATAGGTGTCCAATATTCCAATTCAGTTATGAATTCATCTCAAAGCTGAAGTAAATCTGTACTTCTCCAACTAGAATAAATTTTTGAGTATTGATTTTGTTTGGATTTAGCATAGAACCAACGTTTTTGAAATAGTGTCCGTGTTTCCTGAGATAGTGGAATTTAAAACCCGCTTATTCGATATTTTCATGTTTGGTTAATAATTTTGGACCAAATCTAGTTACCAGTGTATTTACGCTGACAAATCCATTAGTTGTAAGGATTTGTGTCTTGTGCGATGTATTTCAAGGAATATGGTCAATTCATTGTAGTGTCAACCAGACAAATGGTAAACCATTTTTACAAAATTAATTTTCGTTATGTAGGGGATATAAAATTACATCGTCGCAACATATATCGCAGAGGCGTACTCCATCGGCTCTATTTTGTAGATCTAACATTTTTGAAAACCCGTCTAGATGATTTCTTTAATTTTATGTGTATTTATAATACATGTGAATCTGTTACCGAAGTAGCGGCAACCCCATATTTTGATGTGTCGGAACCAAATTCCGGTTATTTTTAGAAATTTATGTATGTTTTATTTGTTGATGTAATCTGCCATTCTCAATACATTTCGGTAATTACGATTGTTCGAAAACAACATTTTGGAAATAACCGGCATACGGACATAGCGTGAGGGACAAAGCCTAAGGACATTCCTGTAAGAAGAATAGTCAAATCTGCTAAGGGGCATGCGGAGAGCGCATTAAGTACGATACTTATGTAGAAACTACGTTTGATGTTAATAATTCCGAGGATCATACAAGTAGATAGGAGCAAATTTGGAAGATCGCAATAAGTGCCGCCGGCCCGAACCTCATCTGCTTGCTATCAAGAAAGTGGTGGTAGGCAATATACCGACTCGTCGTCAGATATGTTAACTTGTCAAAAATGTCCTATACTTATGCACAATAGTCACCGTAACAAAAATATCAAAAAAAAAAAAAAAATGTAATTTTCCCAACCAGTTTTTCCCTACTAGACTAATTTGCCCCAATTGTGACTCTTGTGAGCCCAGGCATCGTGAATGACGCACCGAATCGTCACTTAAAAAATTCATTTTCGCCTTACATATTATATATAGACTCTTTCAGTATTTTCGATGGATATTCCCATTTTTTAATAATTTTTAATAATAATTTTCATACAGCTGTCGCGATCTTCGGGCTTGCAGGGCTTTTTTCGGTGTGTATTAACTACCACTAATAGCTTTCAATTAATATAATAAATAAATGGTAAAATTGTTAAAATTATTCCCAAAATACGCATTATTTCAAAGTAGAGGTCAGTCGTTGAATAAGCAAATATTTCCAAGTGGGCTGTTCCGAAATGCCTTCTTTTTATACAAATGATATAATATAATAAACTGATATCTATCGTTTTCTCAATAGATGGCTTTAGCACTCTGTATTTCACGTTACAAAAGTGGGATGACATTAGAAAGATACGATTTCGTACCCAAAAAATTGCTCTGACAGTTTTGTGATTGCTTAATTCAGAACGCATCAAAGATGAAAAATACATATTATTTTGCAGTTCTCCTTCGACATGGGCGAATATGAAAGCTCTATTTTCGTTAGCCAGGAAATAAACACTGCACAAGGAACCGTTTGGCACTATTTGAATAAGACTGAATACAAAAAGAATGTCGTTGTATGTATGTTCATCTATTAATTTCCATCTGAGAACCGCTGCTGAAATGCAACAAATGCAACAAAATTGACTGAAAAGTGATGCCTGCTAAAACTGTAGAATTGACCGCCAGAAATATTTTGCTGTGTGTTTGTTGGGATTAGTTGAGAATCATCCGCTAGGAGCTGCATCCCTACAGCCAAACTCATAATTAGGACCTGTTGTGTCAACAATTAGAGAGCGAGAAGGAATCAATAGCCTAGAAGAATTCAGTTTTGGCCAATGGGAGAGGAATCGTGTTCCATCAAGATAACGTCATGCCACGCACATCGATATTGACTCGCCATAAGCTCCGGAGGTTTGACTGGGAGGTTCTTATGCATCTATTTATAGTTTGCAGATGGCAAGGCTATGAAGAGCCATTTACTGCTCACAGTATTAGCTTTACAAAAAAAGGTGTTTAGGTTTTAGATTCCATAATTAATTACATCGGATACTGGGGCCATAAATATCCCATTAAAACATTGCATCGTTTAGATATAATTGATCTAAGAATTTCTATGCTATGCAAAAAGAAGGTATTAGACTATTCCGTTGCATTATTAACTGTTTTGGACCTGTGGGCTACATTTGTGAAATAAAAATTCATGATTTTAATTCATACTTTTTGGAACTCACCGGCATTTTAATGCATTTTGTGTAAACTAATTCCTTATTCCCATTATGTTGTTGTAAATTTATTTAGTGTTTTTGTTACAAAAATGTACTTTAGGGTTATAAAGCAAATTTGCATTAATAGGTATCTGCACTTTTTGGTTTGGTTGTTTATTATATGTCAACAAAGGTGCAATCACATATTAAATATTTAATGCACATTAAAATGAACAAAAAATTTGCTAAACAATATATCGTTGAATCAGTAAATTTGCGAAATGAGGAAATTTGTATTGGAGATAAAACTAAGTTTGCAATAGATAAAATTTTAAATCACTTCAGTGTATGGATTACAGGGGAAAAATTGAGTGAGTTTCGTTAAATTAATCAAAATTTATTCACAAAATTTGAGTACTTATTTTAAATATGTTCTATCTTTATGCATACCGAAATCAAGTAAAATTTAATAAACTTGTGTTCTCCTTGGTCTTCTCAAGTAAGAATTTACCAGCATTAGGTAGATTCGGTTTATTTATTTTGAGTATGTTTTCAACCCAAACTCAATACGAGTTTTTTTTAATTGCAAAAAGAATTTACGTATACCTTCAACCAACGTCCTTTAGCGTTAGTGCAAAAATGTTCGGAGTGGCAGAAGGGGCTTGGTGAATCGTTAATTTCTGCAATACTGAGTATTACATTATTATTATTATAAAAGTATTACATTGCAATTAAACGCCATTGCCAAAATAATTCCTGTAGTCTACGAATTATGGTTATGTCCAGTACAAAAATATCAGTCAGGTAAACTGACTTACATATACTTTCATCCAAGGTTCAGGGATGCGACAATACAGTAGAGTTCGTTTTCATTCACATAACTGAATTTACCAAATGCCACATCTGTACCAAATATGACAGAATTTAGTGTGGTCGAATAAAAGATATGACCATACATATTTTAAGTCAAATCGGTCATTTGTATGAGACGGGCAGAAGTGGCGTGATAAATTGGTTGAATTTTTTAGATTTTGTCAAGCAGCAATATACAAGTTAGGCAGTTGTCGTGTTCACTAGCCAGCCAGCCAACCAGCCAGACGGACTTAAAAACCCATCAAACATATTTGATCAAAAGAATGTTTATTGTGCAATTTTCTCTTAGTTTAAATGGTTGTAAAATTGTTCAAGTTGGCATTAACCGTTCAAGGTTCATGTTGAGAAATGATTTCAGTTTTAGTTAAAATATACAACAAAGGTAAACAAAGTTATGCCAGTTTCACAAATTATATCAAATATCAAAAGTAGCCTCATTTTAAACTAATGGAGCCGAACGGCAAATTGTAAATTATAAGCAAAAACTTTTGTTTTGCCAAATCCGCCATTATGTACGGTAGATATCAGAGTTAGTTAGCTCATTACAAACTAGAGTATTTGTTGAAATTTCAGAGTCCAAAGTTTTAGCGAATTCACATTCACTTTTTGAAAATGATAAAAGTTAAATATTAGTATTAGGTCATTTGCAGAGGAATGCCTGAAAAAGAGGAGCTAACTATCCAACTATAAATGGCAGCATAAAGCGACAAATAATGTTATTACTGGTCATATTTAGGTATGTTTTTTGTTAAATCGGTGCTTTTGAATGGAAGGCATAAAAACAGATTTGTAAGGTCGTCCACCTGTAGCCCACAGTTAGCCTTGGAGAACAGGTTACTTTGTAGTGGAAATGTGTCAGCCAAAAGGACCTTCCTGTGTTATATTAATATTGTATTAAACAATCTTTAGTATAACGCTGTTCGAGATTAGATCATTCAATTACAGTTGTGAATTAGATCATTTAAGAACAATATGCATTTCAACAATTCCGGCACAAACAATATTTAAGAGCATCTGATTTTATGCATGGCGATACCACAAGACATAGATTGTCTCAGCACCATACATTTTGCTAACCAATACAAGGTACATTCAGATCTTTCATAAGGATTCTTTATATGCGGATTTGAAGTTTTTTATTTTTTACATTTACTAAACATTTTTTGATGTTTCTAAGCTGACAGCATTCTATGTATGTACTATTGTCATTCAGTTCTGAGAGTAAGTGGAGCATTAAACTTGTTTGCTGTAAATGTTGAAGGTTTCCCATTTTTATGCCTTAATTTGGTATCGGTATTTTGATAAGAGTTTCATTGAAGGTGAGCGGCTTATCAGGCCACTGTGTCCGATCCTAGTGTTGGGGCTGCACACTATCACTAGACTGATGAGTTGAGTTTCAGTAACAGAAGTTACCTACTGGCCCAAGACGCATCGGTGTTAGCATGCTATTTACGCTTCCCACAAAAACTAGAGTTTAGGCAGAGCGACAGTCTATCGTGCGATCTCTTCAACATACTGTTGGAGATGATTATGAGGAAAGCTGCAGTTAACACGTCTGGTACCATATTTAATAAAAGCCATATGTTACTCGCATATGCAGATGACATAGATATTATTGGCCGAAAACTGCGAAATGTCACTGCAGCCTTCTCAAGCATCGAAAAGGAAGTAGCGAAAATGGGTCTGGTGGCAAACGAGGTCCAAACAAAGTTATTGGTTTTAACGAATAACGAGTCTACTCGTTTGGGACGCTGTGTGAACGTTGACAACTATAATTTTGAAGTGGTGGAAGAATTCATCTACCTCGGTTCCGCTGTAAACAAAACGAATGATGTCAGCATGGAGATAAAGCGGAGAGTATTGCTTGCTAACAGATGTTACTATGGGCTAAGTAAGCGATTCAAAGTTGGTTCTACCTGTCGCGGAACCCTGGGTTATGACCCAAGCGGATGAATCAGTACTGACAGTTTTCGAAAAGAAAATACTCCGGAAAAAAATATGGACCAATCGTCGTTAACGGAGTGTATCGGCATCGCATGAACAATGAGCTGTATGAGCCATATGCTGACATCGGCGTGGTCAAACGCCTTTGCGTTGGCTGGGTTATGTTGTGCGGATGGACCCAAATGGTCCTGCATAGAAAGTTTTCGACAACGAACTCGATGGACGGCGCAGAAGAGGGCGACCAAAACTCCGTTGGATGGACCAGGCTTTAGAAATACTCTCGAAACTTGGTGTGACGAATTGGAGGAGAAGCGCAGAAGATCGAAGCGTTTGGAATTATTTTCTACGGGCGGCGTAAGTCTATTCCAGTCGCCGCCTAACAAGAAGAAGAAGAACCTGGAGTAATGAAGATTTATATCATTATAACTTCACCTGAATGAATGAAGGTAAATATCATTTGATACAGCAAAAATGTAATAACCAAACGGAAGCGCTTAAAGTTCCAAGATTTTATTGAGCAAACGTGTTTTTTGACTTTTTAAATAGACGGAGTTTATGGAACGTCTTAAAAATGCACTCAGCCCAAAAATTTGTCAGTTGCCGGAGATTACAAATGAGCTACCGGGTCGAGCTGGTATCTTCCACAAAAATTGACCGACTTTTTAAAATAAAATTTTTCTATAGCTCCGAACTCAAATACTACTGTAACTTAAGTTTCTGTTCATTGTATTGTTATATAATGCAACGTACATTGTTAACAAATCGACCCATGTCCCATTTAAAACATGTATTCTTAGTTTTACATCTTTCAATCAGCTCCGCCGAGCTCAATTAAATTTAGCACATTTCATGTGCGCATTTGGGTAGAAATGGACCAACTTGAAATTCGCAGACTGCAGCATCTTTAAGCATTTCCAATTGTATAGTATTATAATGTTTGATAAAATATAAAAAAAAAGATCGAGTAACCATTCCCATACTAAAATCAGCATAACTTAGCAAAAGCAAACTTAATTCTACTTAATTCATTGTGCATTAATTTACAATGTTTGCTGACTAGAACTAAGCGATTTACCGCGCCCCTTCCAACAATCCGCATACTTTTGTTTCAATACAAAAGAACATTGGGTGAAGGTAAGACAAGGTAAGGTAAGGTATGTCAGGTCACCTGACTGATTTTTCTGTACCGGTTACTACACAAATACGACGTGTGTTCAAAAAAAGATGAATTTTGATTTTTCTCAAAATATATTTATTTATTCATCAAATTCTATTTTATCTCCTTCAAAGTAGCCCCCTAAGATATAATACACTTGTGCCAGCGTTTTTTCCAATTCTCGAAGCAGTTCTGATATGCACTTTTTGATATGTCCTTGAGCTCTCTCAGCGATTCGGGTTTTATGTCCTCAATCGTCGCAAAACGCCGTCCTTTCATGGGTCTCTTCAAACTTGGGAAAAGAAAAAGTTGCAGGGAACCAAATCTGGTGAACATGGTGGTTGGAGCATAATAACGGTGTTGTTTTTGGCCAAATAATCTCTCACAAGCAAAGATGAGTGAGCAGGTGCATTATCATGATGCAAAAGCCATATATTTTTCTCCGTAATTCCAGGCGTTTTTCTCGTATTGCTTCTCGTGACCGGCGCATAACTTCAACATAATACTCCTTATTTACCGTACGACCTTTTGGTTAGAACTCCTGATGCACTACGCCATGGTAATCGAAGAAAACAGTGACATTTGATCGAACTTGGCGCGCTTTTTCTGATCTTAGCTTTCTTAGGCTTTTTCATTGGGACGATTGGGCTTTGGTTTCGTTTTCATAACCATATACCCGTGTTTCGTCACCAGTTATGACCCTTTTAAGCAAATGTGGATCATCGTTGACGCCATTCAACAATTCCTGAGCGATGCTCTTGCTACGTTTGCTACGTGTTTTTGGTCAAAATTCAGCAATTTTGGAACGAACTTCGCTGCCAAACGCATCATGCCCAAAATTTCCGAAAAGATTGCATGGCATGAGCCAAGCAATGTGCCGACATTCTCAACAACTCCTCTAATTGTGATTCCACGATTCTCCATAGCAATTTTCTGCACTTTCTCAACATTTTCATCGGTTGTTGATGTGCTGGCGCATCCAGAGCGAGCGTTGTCATTCACATCTTCTCGGCCTTCTGTGAAAAGCTTGTACCACTTTGTTGACTCAAAGTACTCCCGCCGTATGTCACTGTCAACATTTCAAGTGTTTTTGAGTACTTAATTTATTACATAAAATTTGATGCAACTTCTTTGATCCATTTTTTCGGTAGCAGAAAATCGTCGAAAACGCAAAACATTTGTCTTATTTATGCCTCTCACAAACAAACTAAACATGATATATGAATAAAACCGTCAACATATCTTCAAGACGAGTGTACCAACATAAAAAATAGAAATAATAATCAAAAGTTGAATGTACGTAGCCCGGAAATTTGAAAATTCACTTTATTTTTTGAACACACCTCGTATTTTTGGTCGAAGTATCGGAGCAACGTCAATTTGCTTAAGACGTTTTCGGTATTCGATGGCATACAAATTGAAGACAATTAAAATTTGGACGCTTTTGAACAAGAAATATTATTAATAATATTGGTTCTCAAATAGGAAAGTCTTTTATTGTCATATTCCAAAACCAAACATACCGCCAGAAAAAAAGAATAAAGCAGTGAGATAATATAGCAGTTAATGAAACTTGGACGTTCTGAAAGAAAGGCAAATAATCATCGACTCCTTGAACGGCTTACTCCAAAACAATGGTAAAAAACTTGTTAAAAATACCTCTTGAAAAGTTGTTTGGGTTAAATGATTTGTAAGCAACACAGAAAAAAACTGCAGAGTCATATCTATTATTCTGAACCCGATGTGAAAAATCGTTAGAATTCCGCTGTTATGAAGCGGTCATCTAAAACAAATAATAAAATTACAGACGACATATTCCAACAATTAATAAAATTAATAACTACTTATGCAAGAACAAATTGACTGTAAAGATTATTTTCCTCCATTCCAAAAATTTATATTGACAATTGTAATATTATTTTTCCTAATTAATTAATTAATTAAAAATATAGATTAAACAATGTATTTGTTAAAACAAAAGTTAATTACTCTGTTAAATCGGAAATATTTTGAATTATACTGTCAATTGTTTTCTGTTTTTCATTATTAAAATATGTTCATGTATATAAATAATATTTTTCTATGTGCAACGTGGAGAGTAAAAATTTATATACTCTTTTGTTTATAAGCGTTTCTTTCAATTCACTCACTTTTTATATTTGGAATGCAACCAGTATATGAAAGGGGAACCTTTTTATGCGATTTTGAAATCTGATTTTTTTTCGGACAGCTTTACTCCATAACAAAAGATGCAGTGTACCTATTCCAAATTATTAAATTGATTTGAGTCAAATGTTTTATTATATATATAGGTAGAATGCACCGGAAGTTGGATGGCGATTTTATATAGATTCAGCCATTTCCCGCGACATAGGAAAGTACAGACTTTGGAGAAATTCCGAGGGCATTAGCACAGATTTACTCAAGTTACCACGCCCACAAGTCCTCTAGCCAACCAAATAGCAGAGACACAGACGGACATTACTCGATCGTCTTTGGGAATTCTGCAGCTAATTTCGTTTGCAGATGCATAAGGCATAGCTAAGTGAATTAATATTATACTCACCGGATGTGATACTGAAGAGTCTGCAGCCAAAAAGCTGATATGGCACCGGGCCATTTTCACACTCCTATTGTGCTACCACATACACCTATATTAATCATCTCCATGATGAAGATGTATATAAATTTACACAAACAAATGTTCTATATTAAAGCAGATTGATTAGATCATAGGTCTGTCAAAACGAAATTCGGTTCAGGAATTCATTTGTTTGTTTGTAATCAGATTACCATGTAAACCTATTTCGATTCTAACGAAAAGTTGACAGTGATTATGTTTTCTCAAGTCTTGGTTTAGGATAGCAAATTGTTAAAAAGCCAATCTCAACGTAGTAGCATATAAACTGATAACCTTACATCCTGTAATATTGTAATCATAAAATTTTGAAAGGGCTATACTAATTTACTTATTTAGATTTTTTCTTGCATTCTAACTTAGACTGTAGTGGGATGATTTTACAACTCCTGTTTTGGTACTACACATATAAAATAGTACACTACATATCATATTATACTCGTATGTCAAAACGTTGATACTTTCGACCAAGGGAATGAAAGTGTATAGCATTTAATGCGACAAAAAACGTATCATCCAGGAAGTATTTAAAAAGTCAATAATATATTGGCCACATACATTTCATAAAATATTATGTCTACCACGATAACTGTCGTAAATCTTTATGAAACTTCTTAAACTTTGCAATTATTTTGTCATACTGTAGCCGGGATTGCAAATGAACCAATCCGGCCGATTTTCCAAAATATAATTTTCTGCTCTTATTCCATATTCGTTAATTGCAGCGATTTGAAAGCCTACCCATTGCATTGTTTTATAACGGTTGACAAAATATAAGAAAAATTTGCCGATTACCCATGCTCCTTCTGGTACTTCCACATCGAATTAACCTATATTTTCTTAAGTTAATGCCTTTTATTCAGTTGCACTAAATATGACTAAATTTGCGTTTGTCAAACTAGGTCTGAGAATCAAAATGTACCGATTTACCGAAATTAAATTTTATTCTCCAATTTCAAGTTCGTATGTAAGATTTGTGAAGAATCGATGGAGTACCCACTAAGACTTTTGCCTCCCGATTTAGCGCATTTAACATCAAGTTTATATCCTGAATCAGTTCTGTTAAATTCGGGCAAATTAAGCACACATCATGCGTTTGGTGAATTTAGACATAAGAATGAAAATAGACTGTATTACCGGTATCTCCCATACTAAATTGGACAAATTCATTTTTCCCCCATCACTACTTTGTGCAGTGATTTAAATTGTTATCCATTTTATTACATTTCGAAAAAATGAAGCTGTCCAGCAATCAAAAAATTCATTATACAAATCAACGCTTCTGAAAATGTCCTTTTTGTTTCTTCTGATGATATTATTGATCACATGATAATAAATTGAAGGCATCCTTATTATGTTGTGGTAGTGGGTGTAATCCGAGTTGCAACCCATGCACATTCGCCATGGGTCAGAACTAAGCTGTATGCCTCCGAAATAGTCACAGCCTACAGCAGCCTATTACAATAAAATTCCCCTAACCATGACGTTCACTACTCACGGTTGCAACATGTTGGACATTCTATGACAGCTGTAATAAACACCATACTATAAAAACCAAGTTATTCGACTAGTAAAGAAAGAGTCCACGTTACCTTAATGTTGACGATATCGGGCTGGAAATTAAGAGATTTATTGAAATGTTTAAGCGCATCAAAATATAGCGATTGCTTTGGCTAAGTCGCGTTCTGTGGATGGGACAAAATGTTCCTAAATGCAAGTCTTCGGCAGAAAGCTATGTTCAAGGTTAATGCTTTTCAGAGGCTTAACGATATTAGGAGAAGAGTAGAAAATCGAAAGAGTTGGAATACTTTTCTACGTGCGGCATGTCATAATAACGATGTCTTACTTAGTTGCCGTATAAAGTAAGAAACTGTGCGTCTTGGTCGCAGATTATGTTTATCTCGCTCCACTTTTTTAGGTACTCCCCACACAAATAACCTGATAGTGCAAAATATTGCTTTTGTTACAACTTTTTAAGCCTCTGCACGAATTTATTAGATTTCTACACACTATAGCTTCCTTCTACAATCTAGCTTAGAACTAGGTTTGGACCAGCTCACTTAGTGTTGCCAACCCAAAAATCCCCTTTTCTGTTGGGAAATCCCCTTTATGTCTCATTAAACAGAATTAAGAAGAAATCAAATATACACAAAAACATTCTGAAAGTATACCAGGGACCTTCACGAAAGTTCATTTCCGTTGCAGTTTGGTACTGTAAATTTATTTAAGTACATTCGAAAACTATTTCTGGTTCATATTTGAAACAACAACCTGCTTCATACATTGATTTGTTTTTTTTTACCTGAAACGAAATTAATAACCTACACTGAAACGAGAATGTGTAATTTTATGCATTTTCGTTTTTTCATGTGAATCAGACATGAAACCAAATATAGTTTCGTTTCTTGGCAGGGAAAAGGGCTGGCGCCAGGCCTTTGAAAAATAATTTATTTTCTATATTTGCGACACCAAACCCCAAAAATTGTCACAGTTACTCAAAAATGTTGTCTGTTCGTTTTTTAATTGGTAAATTTCAGATGAAATATATACAAAAGTTTTCGTAAACTGAGTTAGAATCACAATTGTTTGTAATTTCGCTCCAAATGTAAGAATCAAAATCAAAATTGTTTGTAATTTCGTTCGTTGTATGAAACAGAAACAAAGTTAAATATAATAAGCAAACCTTTTCATATTTTTGATTTAGATTCCAAAAAGTGAAACATTTGGATTTAATTTAGTTTCGGTGGCAGTCCCAATTACGATTGCTAAAGTGTTTCAACATTTTTTTTTCAGTTTCTGTACTAAAAATCTCAATCTAAATCTTCTCTAAATCATCCCACCAAGCATTTAAAAAGCCTGGTCCTGGTCCTGTCGCTTCTTCTTAGCCATATGTTTGCCGAGAAAGGGGTTCCTCACTAAATCGATTGGTGACCCCGTAAAAACGTCTGTTAGCAAGTAATACTCTTCTATTAATATCTGTGTTGACATGGTTCTTTCTGTTTGCAGCGAAAGCAAGGAAGATGAATTCATCCACCAGCTTTCCTCATGATCATTTCTAACAGTATGCTGAAGAGGTCGCACGACAAAATGATGCCATGGCCTAAGATTTCTACTTATCTGCGCTAAGCACTTCGTGTCAGTCAGCGTGATCCTACACAGACGCGAGAATTCCAGTATTTCCAGTTTTAGTCGTATTGGGCTGTCGAAGGCAGTCTTATAATCGATGAAAAAATTTGCAGAATCTAAAGCCACTCTGTTATAGCGCAATCACATCAGCTAGGTCACATTTTCTGAACAGGGTATGCAGTACACTCGAAATCGAATCATTGGAAATGCATTCCTAGAGCTAAACGATATGTTAGAGCTTATTCATGCTGCATATTCATGCACATACAGCTTTGCCGGCCATATGTGCCTCAGCTTTGTTATTTTTAAGCCACTGCTATTTTGAGCTCATTTTGGGTCGGAGCTGGCGAATTTATTCCATCGTCAGTAAGGTGATTTCTTTATTCGTGCTGCCATATAGAACTAAAAATTTGTAAAAATACTTTCTCCATAATTGCTGCACATCCTGTGTGTCTATGATCAGTTTTTCATCGCTGTTCTTACAGAACAGAAGCCCTGTTCCACACCCTTTTCTTCTGACCTTTTGGTAGAAATTTTGGGTTTCATCTTAACTTTCATCTATATCTTTCTATATCCTCACTAGCATCCTTTTCCTCTGGTACCATGCGATGTTCTTCATCGTACCAAGTTGCCTGAACGCGGTTTACAAACCCAGTACGGCGTTTCAAGCAGCTGCCATAGAATACGGAACATGTTGCCACTGTATGTCAGGAACATCAAAATTAGGGGCGTTCAGTTGTAGTAATTAAGACAATTTTTGGGGTAGGCTATGACAATCTCGATGTTTTGCAGCACAGCGACGTACGGCTTCCTTTCTGTTACGTACGTTTTTAGTTTTGGTCAATACTGTGCGTATCTCAGCTGCAACCAGGTAATGATCCGAGTCAGTATTAGCACTACGGATTACATGCACTTCCATGTCACTATATGCACGCCTTCCATCCATTACCACATGGTCAATCTGATTAATACTGTTATGGTTAGGAGATAGCAACGTCGCCTAGTGGATGTCTCTATGCGGAAATTTGGTTCCATTTACTACCATATTACGTGCCGCAACGAACGACACCAGAATGAATTTTCCGACTGTTGGACTAAGAACATCTTCCATTCCAACTTTGTTATTAAAATCCCCCAGAACAATTTTGATGTCGTGGGCAGGGCAGAGTCATATACTTCTTCTGGACACTCAGACTAATGTCTGATAGTATCACTAGGGAATAATTGCCCAAAAGTCGGAAGTTGTGGGCGAGCTTCATTCCACCCATTCTTCTGATATAACGAATTATTAGTTAAAAGCGCATTTTATGCAATTTAATCACAATAATTGGATAACAAAATGCAATCTAAATTCGTTTTTTTGTTAGTATCTTCAACTGGATATGATCCAGCAAGGCTATCAATTTTATAAGGTGTACTTATGAGTGCTATCGAGCTTGCGATAGATGAAAAAGCATATAAGGTCCTATTTCCAAATAACATATTTGAAAATTAATTGTTTTTATATTTAGGATTATAAACCCCTGCCGAGGATAACAATCTTGTAGTGATGCAGGGGCTTAAGTATTACTTTTATATTATGGAAATGCAATACAACCAAAGGTTACCCACAATTGTTATCTGATTACCTATATAGCATACATAGTTTACCACCAATCGCTTGATGACGTGCCCGTATCCAAAAAGTCCAGAGGGATCAGATTTGTTAAGGTTACCAAGGATGGCCTGGTGCTGGCGGTCATCAACAGGGAAAATGTGGACGGTAGTGGAGAAATCTGATACTACTTCAGTTTCGCCAGATTAACCTCCACCATTCAAGGAGGTGTAGATATTGTCCTTCTTCAGCAACCTTGGATGAGCGACGGCAGGGCCTGCGGATTAAGGACTCCTGATTTTAAGTTAGTCTTAAGTATAGGTGTACACTGATCCTATTTTATTTTTTCCTTCTTTAAGTAGCAAAAATATCATAGTAGCTAGCCTGGAACACGACGATTTCAAATTTGGCTGTCTTCGGGGTACATGGCACATAACACCGAAATTCCTTCAAGTGTACCGAAAACGCTGGTAGAAGCGGCAAAAACCGCTGGGAAGAATCTGATTGCGAGCAGTGACGTCAATGCGCACCGTCTAATCTGGGGATTAGACCAACGACAGTGGTGAATCACTTATTGAGTATATTTTAAATACCTAACAATTTCTAATAGGGGTGACGAACCCACATTCATCAGCGGAAATAGGCAAGAGGTGCCGCAGCTACCCTTGTTCCTAAGAAATTAACTGATAGGATTGAAGAATGGAAAGTTTTGGACAATCATAGCTCTTTAGATCGCCGTTATATCTTCTTCTGTTTAATTGGATTGAAAAGACTGTCTTTTCAACAAATGTCAGGCATGAACAAGCATAGGAAGGCGTTTAACAAGAACCTTCCGAGGACATTAATGCCCGGAACATCGAGAATATCGAGCCGTCTGTGGGACAGATCACAATGGCTTTGAATGACTCGATTGGTGGTCGTTGGAGTTTGCAGATCTTAGGAAATGCTGTAGGAAGTTCTTCGACGGGGCTACGTCTACAAGTCTACAAGAGCTTCACAGGACTGGGACAACCGTAAAGAGAAACTTGAAGAATATAAGGGCATACTGACAAAGGGTAAAAGGATGTCCTGGAATAAATTCTGCAACAAAGTTGGAGACGCTTCCGAAGCCGCAAGGCTAAGGAAAATACTGGTCTCCACACCGTGGGTAGGTGATTGGACAACATCCAATGAAGAATCACTGGAGTTGTTCCTGGATACTCATTTTCCTGGTAATTCCCGAAATGGAACTGTCACGGACAACACTGCGTCAAATCAACCGTTGACTCTTGCCAGGGAAATCGAATCCAACCCCAAAATAGCGTGGGTAGTTAAAAGCTTTGAACACTTATAGTCATCCAGACTGGACATGATATCACCGGGTGAACTACAATCGCCGATAAGCTGATTTCATGGCTTGAGGAGCTCTATATCGGCTGTATCGACCTAACATATATCCCTGCTATGTGGAGGGTTTTCCCAAAGACGGAAAAACCTCCCATACGGAGCCAAAAGATGACAGGACAAAAGATTTCTGTCCAGTCTGTCGTTATTTCTTCTCAAAGCACTGGAGAGACTGATTGACAGAGGAAGCTACTGTCGGATAGATAACATCGGATTCATCGAAGATTCACTCGCCGCCAAGGTGTAAACGTTGGTAGCCTTTCTAGATATAGAAGGGGCGTCTCTCACGATGCGCTACCAAATCTAAGAATAGACTCCAGCCGAGTTAGAGTCCGTGGGCATGCCCCTAGCCACTAGCAAGCTCCTGCTGCGAGATAGAGCATATTTAGCAACAGATGATAGGTGGGCGTCCGTCCGAGGCTGTAATCGATCCAGACAGGTGTGGCCTGGCCTAGATCTGAAGCGTTCAAACACACTGCTGTCGCCATCAAGACCTGACGTCACAGTGCTTGTATCCGACATGACAGGACTCTGTCTGATTGAAAGACATGCAGTAAGACTGAAGTTTGTGACTAGTGACTTCTGCAGGAGCTGTCGCCCTGCCCTGTCGAACTGTGAGCGTGAGTTTGTCTATTCAGACTGCCACAGTGACCTTACCTATCCTATGATTATAAATAAAATACATAATTTGCCGTTTTCCTAGTAATTTAAAAACTTTTGGCCGATTTATTATTTGTTATAGATTAAAAAGATTAAGTGGAGAATTTGGTATTACGAAATGTAAAATATGATAACAAAAAGACAAGATTAAAAAAAATTCAAATCCGTCAGTCCTTCCCTTTATCCTTTTTGGCTCTAAAAGTCTTTAAAATCAGATTTTTTCTTCGTGTTGACAAACTTCTCACCACGCCATGTAATAAATTAGAGAATAATGTTAATTTGTGTTTCTTAATACAACTCGCAATTAAGTTAAATTAAATACAAATAAATTTTGCAAGGTATTGAAACCATTTCGTGAATAACCTGAGGACCAACGTGATAGATACAATATTTTACAATAATACAATATTTTTTTTTTTTCATTTTATAAAATTATTCGCCTTTCGATGCCAGGCCAAACCAACCTTATTTTTATGCGAAAAATACAATCGAGCACGAAAACTTTAAGAATTGTGTTACTCCTGTAATTGGTATGCATGAAATTCGGCTGATTATTTATTCCAACAATATTAGAGTACATCTAGCAAAATAATTTACATGAAATGCTGACGGCAAGACACAAAATGACTCCAAAATATTTTAACGTGAGAAGTACGAATTTACATCTCCTGCGCCAATCGTTCAATTTCAGAATCTATTTTTTGCATATCAACAGTTAGTGATGAAAGTTTCTTCGCAGCATGAACATCGTGGAGTCGCAAAGGGAATAAACGCACTTGGTTTTTTTATACAAGGATTACAATAATATTTGTATTTAACAGATTACCAACTATCCCGCGGAAGTCTAAAAATAGTGAATACAAATTCGGAAAGAGATGCGGGGTGAGCCCGAAAATGAGTGTTCTCAGGCTAACAAAATGCAGCGTTGTTACAATAGATTTGACTCCAATGAACTGATGCGCCACATCTATTCTTACTACGCTGTAAAAGTATACTCGCAAAGGTTTCGTGTTTCGGTTTGCGCTACAGTGACTAATTATGCATTTCTAACAATAAATTAGAAACCAGGACACCGAAAATGCCATAATCAGTAGTATTTATCTTCGTCAATTTTGATCTGAGCAGTATTTTATTCAGACTTTAACTGATGAACGTGGTGGCTCTTACAAAGTTGCCGTCTGCCGCGTTCCCTTTAGTCTGCCTCATACTGATATTCTCATATGGAATACACCCCATGCATATAAATACTAAAAGCGGAAATGTCATGATCCACTGCTCAGCAGAATATTAATTTTAATAGAGAGACCATCCGGACTTGCAGGAATGTAAAACTGAACAGTTTCTTCAGCCTCTGCCACCCCGCAAACGTACAACGCTAAATCCATACTACAATATCTACTTACATACGAATTACATTTGCGCCACATATACTTAGTTAGGTGGCAAGAAGCCACTCAAACACGCAGATAACGTTGTTGGCACAACAACCGCAAAAAAGCCTCGAAGAAGGCAACGCAATAAAAGCGAGAATACAACCAAATTATTATAAATATTTAAGCCATATTTTCCTTGGCACAAACCCATTTACACTCCTGAGGACACTCATACACTCAAGCGAACATGAATATGTACATACACAAATATATACATGTTACATGTATACATACATATGTTTGTATATAAGAGTATAGCAGCGGAGCAAAGAAAGCATGAATAATCGTTAGAATGATTTCTCAACTCATAATTTTATGCCATAAAATTTCAACGTTTATAAACAGATCTCGGTATACAAACACGATTTCGTATCCAAAGTCTCGAAATCGTTCATGGGTGCGGGTGAGTGAATGTGTCTACGCTTTGATATGCACAAAGCCGTAATAAAAGCATAACTGTATTGTATCAGCGATTACATTCATCTCTAAAAATGTGTACATATATTTGTGTTTGAATGTGTGTGCAAAGGATATATTTGTGTACTGTTCAAAATCAAAATTAAATTGTGTGATGTGATTTTCTTGAGAAAATCGATTTAAGCATTTTCCATTGAAAAATACGTTACCGTAAATGTTAAATGATTTCTTTTCATCTCCATTTCCTTCAATTCGTCCATTTACTCAAACATATTATAATATTTTACATATCAGTACAAGTGAATAACATATTTATTTTTTAAAGAAAATTACATCGGAGTAACACGGATCGACCCACATTCGAAATATTAGATGTTGCAATTCTTTATTATTGGAATTATAAAGTTTACAGCCACGATCACAGTGGTAGCGACATTTTTTTTTTTCTTTTTTATTTCTTTCCCTTCGTATAAAAACCTCGCGTTTAACAGCGACTTCTGCGCAAAAATACAACCTACTTGAACATTTCTTCAACTTCATTTAAAACTCAGAATTATAAATGAGCATTGAAACAATTTGTGTCAAATGCTATTATTTAAACAGCAATAATATTAGCATAGTATTACAATATTGCCAACCAACTATTATACGTTCACCCAAAAGAAAGTCTCTAAAGTACCAATTATGTATGGCCAAATGCATTTCATGACATCTTAAGTCGATGGAGCACTGTCCGTTGGTCTGATTTCTTAAAGCCGGAGCCGGCTACATCAGCTTGTCCATTCTAGAATCTCCCATACAAATCGACCAATTCTCCGAAATTCAAGTATATCACAGCATTCGGACTTTGGCGGACTAAGTAGTAAAACAGGGTTGGCAAGAACAAAAAACAGAAAAATCAGCTACCGAAAATTGTTTGCTGATAAACAGTAAAATAATATATTTATAATGTAAGCAATAAAAATTACGTCAAAGATGTAGTAGCGATAACAAAAACAATTCAAATTCCTGATTATAAAAAAGCTTTATTATTTCGACATCACAATTTTAATTCACAAAATTACCGGACTGGTTGTCGTCAAAACAAATTCTTCGGGCGGAATAGGAATGTGCATAATTTGCATAATTGTTATGTTATGTAATTCATAATTCGCAGGCTGCGGTAATCCGTACTGCATTGCATTATAGTATTTGTCAAAATTTGAGAAAAATCGATGAGGTAAATCGGCGTGGTATCTCTTATAAGCAAGGTGCTATAAATGAAAATATTCCACGAGACATTGTTTGCTTGTGAAAAAATTTGCGTCACTGCCAACTTTCTTTCCAATTCCGAAATCGTTATTATTATATATATATAATTCTACTGTACGGGCGTTGTCAGTGAACTCCTCCTAAACGGCTGGACCGCTTTGCATAAATTTTTGTATATGCGTCTGGGTGGTACCCGGGATGGTTTAGATTTACAATTCGGTCCAATTGGACAAAGGGGCGTGGTACCTCCCATACAAACAAAAAATTAAAAATCAATTATTTCTGCTTCTCCTTACGGTATTTGAACAAAATTTGGTACATCGGTTTGGTGTACATATCTTAAGTGCTGCTGCAAATATGGGCGGGATTGGACAATGGGGAGTGGTACCTCCTATACAAACCACAAATTAAAAAGCAATTATTTCTGCTCCTGCTAAAATTTGAAGGCAAAGCAACGTTTGCCGGGTCGGCTAGTAATATATATAATACAAGATGTCCGTCGGGAAGGTATACTACTTTGTTTGTTTATAATTTTTGATTAAATGAAAGAGAATGGATCTTATATTGATAAATGGTTTATGTAATGTCGGCATTTATGTATGGAATACAATATCAGATAAATGTCCGCCTCACAAATGCGAGCCCTTTAGAGCACATTTTTCATTATATTCTCACACATTTCTCGCGGTACTTCATTAATTTTATCACAAATATTTTGTTTGAGTTGCTCAAGCGTTTCTGGTTTTTTTGCATAAGCATTGCTTTTCAGATATCCCCACAAAAAGAAGTCCGGAGCAGTCAAATCAGGTGACCGTGGAGGCCAATCAACATCACCATTTCTTGAAATAACTTGTCAAATCAGGTGACCGTGGATGCC
>JAHXMU010000027.1:3603654-3632824 GCA_019455685.1 Philornis downsi | reverse complement strand
TAGTCAATTTCATATGCATCGTTAAAAGATTCTTCTTCCTCGGAAGCGTCAACAGATAGTAATGAAAGAACTTGTTTTGTTATCAAACTTCGAACTCGAAAGAGAGCGTGACGCAAACTTGCGATAAAGGAAATTATAGCCGATTGAAAATATCTGCATTTGCGTCTATTCTCGACGTTTTTCTCGTAAACAACTCTCTGAATTTCCTCGTATCCTTATTTCATGCTTCTTGAGCTTCTCCTGACAGCTGTCCTATAGGAAGAATGCAAGACCTTATAATATCTTTTCCATGAAAAAGGATTTGATGAACGCTAACTGGCATAATATACCATGGCTATTCGTTTAAGTATAAATTTCGTGTGACAGTAATAAAACTTTCAGAAGCACCTTCATCAAAAGGGTATCCACCACCTAAAGTTTTCAAAATAATATTAAACCGTTCAATTAATTCTTTAGTAATTTCTGAACTCTCTTCTGCTGCTCTAGCAGTATTATCGTCATCCGTGTTACCTCCTTTTGTGTCGGCATGTCTACAAGCAATCCCATCTCATTTAGAAATTTTTGTAGAATCTTTTTTTCTTCAGCCACTTTTGCTTTATTTTCCGGTCCTCGAGCTTGCCAGTTTATTATAGGAATCTTATATGCTATGTGTAATACACAGTCCATAAAATGGGTCCATGAATGTAGCGGAGACATTCCAAAGGTTAAAGATCGTTCATCGACATTTTTGTTTAAGATCACAGAAGGTTTATTTAATTCACTCGGTTTAGCTCCACATATGAAACATGTTTGAGAAAAATAAGTTACAGGTGATTGGACAACAGTATCTTATTTTTCTTTGTGTAGAACTAAAATTCATTTTAATTGGAACCATTGAGATACTAAATAAACTTTCATCTGTATGACTCTCCTCCGAGGAAAACATCTGTTTATGCTGCTTTTGCTGAGCTCCATCGCATCCCCATTTTATCAAAATATTAAGACGATTTTCATCAGCTTTCAGTTCATCAATACCGAGTAAAACTTTTTGCATGCATCTCAGTGATTTCTGTTTCAGCTGGATAACATTTGTTCTTAGCTTTTTAAACATTAGTGTAGGAGGGCAAAAGATTTTTGCATTTTGTGTTGAATTTTAACCGAATAACATCGTATTGATGTTTCGACAAATTAGCATCAACCATTAAAGATAAGGCTTCATCGGGAGAAAGGCTCCCTAAAGTCTCAGAGCTAAATCTCTTGCATATCTTTTTTACTTTCGTACCTTTACTGGATGAAGCTTCCGATAGATTTTTCACAAGACTGGCTGAATCTCGCTTTCCCATTTTGCGAAACACTTGCTCACTAGCATTAATAATTTCTTGATGGTCAGTTGAATCCAAAAGGTTTTGGATCTTTCTTTTTTCAATTTTTCACTACAGTCATCAAAGTATTTCGGTTTCCTCCCAGCTTTTTTACAACTTTTCGGTTGTACATATATACTTTTAGGCAATATATACGGCTCATCAAGCCAAATTGAATTTGATGTTAAGAAACGGCCACTTTTTATCCATTTTTCTTAACTTAAAAAAACTAATATTTATGTTTGCCTTAAGATTTCTTTTCACGTCTTCTGGTATATCTTGAAGACCACATCTAACCATTATTAATATCAATAAGGCGTCTTTGCGATGTATTTTGGGAGTTTTTATCCATTCTTCAAAAATGTCCTTTCTCGAAAGAGTCATACTGGAAAAGTGAAAAAATGTATGGCAGTTGTCTTAAAGCAAATACTTGAAAGATTAACCAAAATATAGATTTACACCGGAACTATCCGGAACAAATAGCTTTAACGCTACTTGAAAAAAGGAAATATTTTAAACAAAAAAAAAAAAATTTTAATACTTACAATGGAAATGTTTAAATGAAAATTGTAATATATTTTCTTGAAATAAAGCTTAATAATAATAAAAAAAATTATGACAATAAAAACACCGTAGACTTGTTAATCATAGAACAAAGTCATACAAATACATAATACGCTTCTCTTTGAAATCAGACATCTGTTGACAACAACTGATTTTAAAGCTCAATTTTTCCTAATCAGAACTAAAAACAAGCAAACAAAAACTGAATTACAGTTATCTATTGATGCTCATTAAACGATCAGAAGAAATGTTGCCAGACATTTTTTTTAAATTTTTTCTAGTAAGATTTGTGAATTACCACAGTGTTCGTCTACACAAATGATAACTGCTGCAACAGACAGACAACAGTCAACCAGATGTGCCGGCATGTTCGTCTGTTTCGTCGTTTACAACGGTTGAGTCTGTTAGTAGATTGTTTGGTGTTAACAACCATATTGACGATATGCAACCAGCACCAAACATGCCTGAATGGATGACTATACAGAGGCGTAAACGTAAGAAGAGGCCTGTCGTGTTTGTAACGAATTCTTCTACAGATCTTGACGTTATTGTTCATAAAATGTGGGTACACCTATCGTCGTTCAAGCCCACAGGTCTGCAGATCAAATAATCAATAACGTGGCTGAAAAGAGTGGATTGGATAAGGCTAACATCGATTGTTACAAGCTTATAAAAAAAGATGTTTACATTAACACTGTTAAACAAGTCAATTTTAAACTTGGGATTTCGGCTACTGTTTACGATCGTGTAATTAAGCCTGATTTGTGGCCAACTAACATTAAAATACGTCATTTTATAAAAACCAGCGGCAAGTGAGCAGATATAGCTGCTGGGAAGTCAACGTTAAAAGTATATTACCAAAATTTGTCGGTAATGCGGACTAAAAGTAAAATGATTCATGATTTTACAGCGGAATGTGATTTCGATATTATTGCTTTGGTAGAAACATGGCTTAACAATGACTTTTACAATGCAGAATTCTTTAATGAAAATCTATACACCGTTTATCGAAAGGATAGGAGTATCCGGTTAACAGGCTATTCGAGAGGCGGTGGTGTGCTAGTGGCGGTTAAACGTAAATTCAAATCTGCCTTATGTACAGTAGATAATGGTGATGGGTTGTTAGACCAACTAATTGCTTCTGTACCTGGTCCTGACGTTATATTGTATGTATGTGTCACATATATTCCACCATGCAGATCAATTGTATGATGCACATATTTCAAATATTGTGTCCTTGGAATCTAAAGTGGCAGTAAATACTCGTATTTGTGTTTTTGGTGACTTCAATTTGAAAGACATCATGTGGACCAGCTTGAGTGAGGATAATAACAACTTATTGCCTATGAACGTAAACAAACGACATGAAATTAATTTTATTAATTGTATATTTAGCATGAATCTTCTGCAAATTAATGATATTTTCAATAAACTAAATCGTATTCTTGATTTAATTTTTGTTCCTTATGACTGCAAGTTCTCTATAAATGAGTGTTTAATGCCAATCTCACCGTCCCATTTACATCACAGTCCCTTAATAATTGAAATCGACTCTTATCAGCTTTTTAAACATTCTTTATGTAATCTATATAAATAAAAATCAAATGCCGTTCGTTGGTAAGGTAAGGTCATCAGTTGAGAACGGCTGGACCGAATTGAAAAAATTTTTTTTTAAATGTTCGTCGTAGTCCAACTTAGGTTTTTATGGAAAGAAAAATTTACCACGCCCACTTTTACGCCCACTTTTTTTGATTTATCTAAAATTGTAAAACGGCTACACCGATTTGGCTAATTCTTTTTTTAAATGTTTGTAGTAAATGTTTCCAGTGCTGCTACAAATATGGGTGGGATTGGACAAAGGGGCGTGGTACCTCCCATACAAACCACAAATTAAAAACCCATTATTTCTGCTCCTGCTAACGGTATTTGAACAAAACTTGGTATATAAGTTTGGCGTAAATATTGTAACTTCTGCTACAAATATGGGCGGGATTGGACGAAGGGGCGTGGTACCACCCGAAGAAATCAAAAATTAAAAAAACCATTATTTCTGATCCTGTTATAGGAAAATTTAAGTTTTTCATATACTGACTTTATTTTACTTCTCATTTTTCTATGTATGAGAAACTTTTAGGAGAAACTCAAACACCTTACTTTGTCAATCATGTTCCCTTCTTTTCACTTCTCAATTTTTTTACTTAGCCTAAGCTTAAACTTTAAAAAGTTCCTATTTAGTGCTATTTGTCAAAATTGTTTACGAGCCTTATTCAGTGCTATTGTGTTTGCTGCAAAAAGTGAAAATTTTAAAATACAATTAACCGTGCGCTCAAATTTTTTGTGCAATATAATATAGGTGTTGGTGAGTATAATTTCAGCAATAACTTTTTTTATAAGAAAAAACGAAGAACATTTTCTTTTCTTCTTCTTCTGTCTTCTCTTATATATAAAAATGAATTTCGGTCAGAAACAGTGTTAGATTATAGTATTGATTTTGTTTTCAATTAACTTTCATAATAAGTGAGTGAGATGCCGCCAATCAGACGTAGGAACATTGGTCGCAGAGGCCGTACGGCTACAAGATCAAGAAATTCTCGAGTGATTGAAAGTCCTGAACATCAAGCAAATCGTATTGAGAGGAACAGCCAACGGATATTAGAATCCCAATTAATTCAGTCACATGAAGATCAAGCTGAATGGTGAGAAAAATGTATAGTAATTCATTAATTGAGAACGGCTGGTCCGATTTGGCTCAAATTTTTTCTCAGTTGTTCGTTATTGCCTGGAGAAGGTTTTTACGAAAGAAAATTTTGGGGAAACCCTCCGGAAAAGTGGGAAAATTGAAAAAATCGAAAATGGATTTTTTTGTATGGAATTTTGTGTGCAATTGTTCCGGAATGGCTTTTCGAATGGCAAAATAGAAAACTGTTAGTGGAAAACTCGGAAAATTCCGGAAAATTTTCAATTTGTTTGATTTTGGACTGTGTAAAGTTGGAAAATTCGTTGTAAATTTCGGAAAATTATGAAATTTATTGTGATAAAATATGTTTTGCGTGAATTTTGGGTGGAGAAGTTAACGAGATAAATAACAGATGGCGCTGCGTTCTGTTATTTTAATGCCACAACCCCGTAGATGGCGTTATACGTTAACTTAGGCTGAGCGCAATTTGACAAGGTGCATTGTCATTTTCTATTAAACAAATGCGCTATATTTCCTGCTGCAATTGATTCGAGTTTTACCTATTATTACACTGATTTCGGATACTCATATATCGCGTATCACATCAGTAAATGGTACAAACAGTACGATCAATTGAAATTCAGTGCAATATTTATCAATTCGATCATTTTTTCAGAAAATAAGTTTGAGTATGAAAGGTTAGGTCATCTTATTGGATTGCAGGCATTTATTGCGATACATTCATTTCGTAAGTTTTTTTTTTTTTTTTTTTTAATAATTTTCTTTTTAATAGGATTAGTCAACAACGACTTTATTCTATTTCAAGGAGAGTTATTTGCTTGACTAATTCCACCTATTAGACGATCAAACCTTGGACGTCGTATATGTCGTGCAATAATTAGTCAGAGTGTTTGTGATAATTAAACGCAAGAGGAACGCGCTGAACAAAATGAATGGATACGTGCCCATATTGCACAAGTTCGCGTTGCACAATCACCAAATCACATTGTCGAAGGAGGAACTCATCACCAAAGTGTTCCCCGGCATTATAAAAATCTCGATTGGATTAGTGAACTGGCAATAACAGCAGCTAAGAGTAAGGACGTCCAATCCCGCCCATATTTGCAGCAAAACTTACAATATGTAAACCAAACTTATATACCAAGTTTTGTTCAAATACCGTAAGCAGGAGCAGAAATAATGGATTTTTAATTTGTGGTTTGTATGGGAGGTACCACGCCTCTTCGTCCAATCCCGCCCATATTTGCAGCAGAAGTTGCAATATGTACACCAAACTTATATACCAAATTTTGTTCAAATACCGTTAGCAGGAGCAGAAATAATGGATTTTTAATTTGTGTTTTGTATGAGAGGTACCACGCCCCTTCGTACAATCCCGCCCATATTTGCAGCAGAAGTTGCAATATTTACGCCAAACTTATATACCAAGTTTTGTTCAAATACCGTTAGCAGGAGCAGAAATAATGGATTTTTAATTTGTGGTTTGTATGGGAGGTACCACGCCCCTTTGTCTAATCCCACCCATATTTGTAGCAGCACTGGAAACATTTACTACAAACATTTAAAAAAAGAATTAGCCAAATCGGTTTAGCCGTTTTACAATTTTAGATAAATCCAAAAAAGTGGGCGTAAAAGTGGGTGTGGTAAATTTTTCTTTCCATAAAAACCTAAGTTGTACTACGACGAACATTTAAAAAAAAATTATTCAATTCGGTCCAGCCGTTCTCAACTGATGTCCTAACCAAATAATGGCATTTGATTTTTATTTATATAGATTTTGTGAATATAGTTTTTTTTTCAATAACACTAAATGTTCTTGTGGAAATTCCTCTTATTTCTCATAAATGTTCAAATATTATATTAAGTGGATCACATCGACCAACCCAACCTTAGAAATTGGCCAATTTAACGAAATTATATTTTCTCCCGTAATTCTTTACCATATAGCAATGATCTGCGTTTTTATTTTCAGTATTACTTAATAGTGCTTGACAAAATTTGAAAAAAACATAGAAATTATAAATTTAGTTGTACATATATATTATGAAAAATTTGGTAAAATTTGACAGACTTTAAGCAGTTGATAAAGTTAAATCTAGGAAATAAAATTTCCTCTGTAATTTCTAATCGGTAGGATGTGCCCTTTTTTCCAACTAACCACGCCCCTTTAACTACCACCCATACTATTTACCGGTTTAAGCCATATAATAGTTATACTACATTCAGTCAAACTTTATCCACATTATGAATGAAAGCGGAGAGCATTGCCGCAATTCTCTGGTACCTTCCACATCAATTGGCAGATTTATCGAGATTTAAGTTTTTTGAAGTAATCTAATTCTAACCTAATTCGTAAACTACAATTAATTAAATTTCTGATAATTATATTGCATTATAATACTTCGTAAAATTTTAAGAAATCAACCACGCCCTCTTTGGTAACTCCCATACCATTTTTACACGCATGTTGATTAATATCTATCATTCAATTTCACTAACTTCATTATAATTTAGCATAGTTGAGATATTTAGCAAAGTTAGTTCTTCGAATGATAATGGGCTGGATTTCCGCTACCCTAAGGGTACCACACATACAAATTGGCCGACTTAGCAAAAATCAATGGTTGTTCTACCTATATATATATCTTTAATTTAACTTTTTTGATCGCTCTTCCATTCAAAGAATTTTTTAACAAGCTAAGCGACTCACTAATTCCCTTCTGCCATCATTGCAACTTTTGCAGTAAGACAACAATATGTTGATTGAAGGAACATGAAAGTAATGTCACCTGACTGAAATTTCTACACTGATTTTTAGCTCTACTTGATTCATGTCTTCATATCTTTCATTCAGTTGCGCTAAATTCAGCATAATTTGGCATACACCAAGCTTTTAGTAAACATAGATCTGCAAGCAAAAATGAACTGCATTGCCACACCACTTCCGGTATCTCACATACAAATTTAGGATAAATGGATAACTTATAATTTGCAAGCGGAATGCCAAAGTATTTGACAAGAACTGAATACGCTGTATCCGGCACACTAACACTTTTATATCAAAGAAAAAGAAAGCTGCGTGATGGTGTTTGCAAATCAGTTCACTTAACTGAAATTTCTGTACTGCCGATTATAGCGGACTTCTTGAAACATTCGATGTGTGCCTATGATCGTTGTCCTTGGCCCTTGTGCAACCATTTTCCTTTGAGGGTGCCCCAATCAACGAATTTCGAGTAGTCGAATAATCGATCGTTCCGTTTAAGCTTCTCCAACCGACATTCGGAATCTTTATTGAACTGTACGTTCCAGTTAGTCAGTCTAAATATATCATGCGTATAAGCTGAATGCAAACAGGTCTTCCTTATCCCATTCTTGGAGTGGCATGGAATACGTTCTATTACTTTATTTGTTATTGCATAGCTAATATTTCGTGTGGTCTCCTCGTAATAGAATGTTGAAAAAATTAATTAACTTTGTCATTTTTTGTCTTTAAAGAATAAGCAGAAATGTGTTCTTTAAATGGAAAATAAAATCTACCATCTCTTTAACATTTATTGATTAATTATGCATCCCACTGACAATCTTCGCTTCAGGCATGTGGTTTACTTATGCAGATGGTGAACATATGAAAGCATCGCTGTAGCCACACGGGAGCCACGGGGTCTGACGTAAATTGCACAATTTTTTTTCGATTCAATAGCATACTGCATCCTGAGCATAAAACTGATGAAAAAATATGCCGTTGGCATAGATGTCATATCTACAAAAGCGCAAATTTTGCAGGTCAACTATAAAACACTTTAATTGACTTATTCTAAATTCTATTCCACAGACCTTTTGAATGCTTTAAAACGGTGTGCTGTATTATAGTAATTAATTTTCAATTTCAAAAATGGTTATTTTTATATAATATTTATTTATTTACGTATTAAGACAAGAATTAAAATTGTAATTTAATATTATAATTGGAGCAATGGCTATGGCAACTAAGGCCTTAAACACTACTTATAAAAGTAGTATTAGATAATCACATTAGGCAAAGGTTTAATTTAAATGTAGGTCTATAATTGAGAATCTTTTAAGAAATGTACTAAAGTGTTTATATTGTTGGGTGTAGGATTTAATGGTGTTTCAGCAAAATTTTTAAGATATAATGCTACATCTGCTACATCTTCGTAAATGATGTTTTTAAAAAGTTAAGCACATCAAGAAAATTAAGATTTTGAACGTATTTTAGAGAGGTTGAATGGGTGTCTTTTGCGGCATGGTCTGCAAATTCATTTCCAATAATGCCAGTGTGGCCTGTCGTCCAAATACGAATCACTCTTGCGTATATGGCCTGTAATAACATTCGGATGTTAGTAA
Source organism: Philornis downsi (assembly GCA_019455685.1). Classification (NCBI taxonomy): domain Eukaryota; kingdom Metazoa; phylum Arthropoda; class Insecta; order Diptera; family Muscidae; genus Philornis; species Philornis downsi. The sequence goes on along the minus strand of JAHXMU010000027.1, from coordinate 3,623,857 downwards.
AAATTGTTATTGTTCAAATTTCAGATCATATTCAGAGCTGAAAGTGAGACTGAATATATAACATATATGATAGTCTAATGTATTGCAAATTATTCAGCTGATAGTGCTGCATGATTTTAACAAATTATTAATAATTAATTTGTCTTCTGTAGTCGCACTGAGACTGACTGACTAATGTTGTAAAGCATTGCTCTGAACTGAAATGAATATTAATCGTTCTTTTTATTGAGTGACGTATTGATGCATTCTATCCTTAGTAACCAAGCTGGAATATGTAAAATAGCGGCGAATTCTAAGTGTTGTTCTAGATTTTTGCAAATCTTTCATCAACATGTGGAGTGAGTGGTGTTGTAATTTCAAAAATTGTATTGTATTGTATTTTTTTGTACTGTATTTTTAAGTTAATAAAAAACATTGACGACAGGTTAAGTTTTTTTTTTTTTATAAATAAAGGTGATACACAAGTCTGGATCAGTGAGAGAAAAAATGACGGAATCAAAAGAGATATCACAATTTTTTACTTACTATAAGTGCCGTAGAGCGCTATTTTAGTGCGCGAGCTCGCGCCTTCATAAATTTAGGCAAACGGGTATCGCCTGCGAGGTGATACGCGTCCCTGTACACATTTAGGAAACTCTAAACACGCACACACACACAACATAATTGTACACATTTGGGAACATTTAGGAAACACTAAACTCTCGAAACATAATTGACTCAGCCGCTACCTCAAATCCTTAAGTGATACAGTAGATTCCTCCTATATTTACAACATGATTAGCTTAGCCGGTCTTTGGACCAATAATTGTATTTACGGTCTTCAGACCAATAATCGTAAAAGCTAAGAGAGTGTGGAAGATAGATTCTTTTACTTGCATTGAAGCTCTGATCTTAGAATCAGAGCAGGAACATCCAGGTGGGCTGCTTTGCGGAAAAGCTCTAGAAGGAGTTTCGGAGAAGGTGTAAGGGACTCTTGGCCCTTTTCCTTAAAGGAAAAGTTACGGGGAACACCAGCGGTCACCAGATTAGAAGAAGCTGACCTTGTATTTGAAGAACTTTGCTGGCTTATGGGGAAACAAATAAGGAAGGATAGAATTGGGAAATTAGGGGCGGAGTTGGAAGCCCTGGTGTCTCAAAAAATAAGTTTAAGTCAACTATTAGGGAAAGATTGAATGCCGCGGAGGAACGGGACAGCGAAAACGAAAACCAGAGACGGGAAGTGGCAGGTGCAGAAACATCGAGAACATTCGAGTCGCATCTCTCGGACTCTGTTTTTGTATGGTTGCCATACAGAGAAGCTAAGAGAGGAAACCTTGTTTTCTTGGCAGATAGTTGAACCGATATTAGTCTTGTATAACGGAACTGTATGGCAGAGGCAGAAGTCCACGAGGGTTTAACGTGAGTCTCGCCGTGAAGGCCTTACCCACGGTGTGCGACACACTGGGCATATTACAATGCGATTGCCAACGCCCCCCTGGGATAGCCAAGTAAAAACTTGGGCTATCTAGGAAAAGGGGCTGACAATTGTGCTATTAACACATATTGGCAGCCCTTTCTTCGCAGCCAGGAGATACCAAATTGATTATGCTAGTATGGAACATAATCCCCATTGGCAGAGGCAGTAAAAATTGACAAATCTTGCCGAAAAGAGCTCTGCGGTGCATTTGGGGGAACTTTTAATAATCTCCCGGGTGATGAAATTTTAGTCCGTGAAAACGGGGGGAGGGAACGGGGAAAAATCAAAATGCTGATGTTTTAGCTAAATTCCCCATGCGAGTAGATAGTAAAAGGTCATTGAGGTCCGACTGAAGGCGCACCAGGCAAGGAGTATTCGGACAACAATAAACGCGATGTATCGAACAAGGCCGGGTACTTTATACTGAAAAACTGACGAGAAATATTGACTGGAGTGAAGGATTTCCACGAAGATCCGCTATGGGGACACGATAGAGTGAAAAATGCATTAAGTAAGTCGAGGAGACAATTCCGGAGGGTTTTAATGAGGATAGAAGTGAAACTTTACCTTAGTAATTGTGCAAAATGCCCGGTGTATCTGGATACCCCTAATCGACCGTTTCTAGAGGAGAAGAAAAAAAGGAATGAACGATCCAAGCAATATAATTAAATTAAGTCTCAAAAAAATGCCATGAGTTAGTCCGAGAAAATGAACTAGAAAAGTTCAGGTTCTTCGTCTGTGAAACATCCAAACGTAATAAGGAGGACCGAAAAGATCATGGCGAAATGAGAGAATTATGGAAAAGAAATAGAGACAGGAGTATTCAAGACGGGTTTTCAAGAACAATATGACGTGAAAAATAAAACTTAGCCGAAACATGAACAAGAGGAAAATGGGAAGTATATTATGGAAAATATGTTTGTCACAGGAACTGGCTAAGGCATCTGGTTTCTATAAAGAACGGGTTCAATGCCAGTATGAACCTACACTGGTATGAACCTACACTGGTGCCGACAACGGGGAAAATTCGTTGGCATAAGTTTTGCTTGATTAAGGCTGTTAATTCGGAATATATTAAGCAAATAAAAATGGTTTGCATCGGGTTATCCATTTATTGGTTTGAAAACTGACGGTCTGGCAAAGCTGTTAGCTGTTAAATATGTAACATCTGAAGTGTTATATATTTAGTGAAATGTTTGACATGGAATGGCAAATATGGATTGTTTAACAACTCAAAGAACGTGTAAAAATAGATAAAACTTACCACAAAATGGTGATTCAAACATGGGCACTTTTCGTGCATTACGGGGCGATTATGGCCATTATAATTGACTCACTGTGCAAGGAATTGCTAAAATTTTAAAGAAATTTGAAGAGAATGGAAGCGTTGAGGATGTGGTCGGGCCTGTGCATCAACGCAATACACTCACTGCAGTAAATATCTCCTCTGTTAATGAAAATGTGACTGATAATCCGAATTTCAATTCAGAGCGCTACTGCCATATGATAATCGACTTTTTTTGGCCTGCTGTTGAAAATTATGAACTGGACAGTATGTGGTTTCAACAAGACGGTACCACGATAAACACAATACGACTGATTTTGGCTTTATATCAGTTTGAGGAAAGCGTAATTTCGCATTTTGGTGAAGTCAACTGGCTGCGTCAAAGACCGTGTTTTCGCGGATAATCCCCAAAGGATGGAGCAGTTGACAACTAACATTCATCAAATCATTGTCGAGAAAAAAAAAAAAGAAAAAGAAAATGAAACAAACAACGAATTTTGTAAAAAACCGAAAAAAAAATGCATAAGCCTCATAAGATATTATAGCATGTGAGTGTAATTTCTCTAAGTGTGTATTCTAGAAAGATCATCATAGCCGATCCCAGAATCTCTTTCCCTCTTTATCTGTGAGTGGGACTTTTCTAGAATTCCGTTTACGACAGTAAGTTATGTTTGTTCTTCTCACTCCTATTATATAGTCTATTGTTATCTCCTTTTCACTTGTTATGTAAATAAGAACATTCTAGAATTAAGTCTATGATATACAACACTATTCTGTAAATATGTTTGTCTATGTTGCACCCATTATGTAAATATATGTCTTCCCTCTGAAATATTGTAGCATTTTCTAGAATAAGTAATTTTAGTATAAATACGAAGGGAAGGGATTAATAAAGTTGACGTTGATGTGGAAATACGATCCACGGTACCAAAATATTAAAAATAAACAAAAAGGAAAATGATCCTAAAAATAGCACAGAAGGAAGAAACCATATAAAAAAACGAAACTAGGTAAAATATATAAATAAAAAGAGCAAAGGAATACTACTGAATAACCCCATCTAGAGATATATAGGGTATATATAAAGAGTAACGGTAATTTCTGCGACTCTGACTTCAAGGGTCTTATCAGAGAAGTTCTTTTTTTTTGTCCCACGTATTAATTATTCAAATTTCGAACAATTCGGCGTGACGTATTGCCATTTCAGCTTTTTTCTAGTCTACAACTTTTATCCAATTCCGCAATTTATCCAATTTCATGATTTTAATTTTGTCCCAGTTTAGTATACCAATATTGCTTTTAAAGTAGGATTTCAAAAACACATACATACGCACAACACGTATCTTAATATTGGTAACTTCTGTAAAAGTCGTTTGTCTTGGGCGATTTTTTCAATTTTGTCCTAGTTTGTTCATATTTTATATCCCGAAAGACACAACAAATCATCATTCGTTGGTGAATCTACACACCCAATTTGATCCTTAAGGAAGACGAGCCTTCAAATTTTCATAATTCTAGGTTTATCCGTTTAGTCCGGGCAGTAACGTCAGTTAATCCATTTTTGGTGATGGCACCAAAATGTCAATTATCCTGTCTTTGAATAACTCCTTCTGATAGCGTGTCTAGTCTGGAATATGGACACAAATTTTTACGATTGTACATTAAGTCGTTTGAGTTGGTCGTTGCCTCTTTTTAACCGTAATAGCACGAATTTCGGAAAACTTATTCCGTTTCCTACCTATTACTTTTCTTATGAAGGGAAACCATTAGGGGGACACCATTTTTCAAGACTGTGGCTTTGGATATTGAGCTTGAGGATAGAATCAGGTTTGTTCATTTTTACTCTATTTTTAGCTGCAAAAGTGTGAATTTGAAAAAATTCTTTCCTCCCGAGTTTCTAATATGAAAAACAATTTTCATGATTGTAGGTCTGGCCATTTGGGCAGGATTGTGCCTAATTTGTCCTTTTTAACCCTTTTTTAGATATTACATCACGAATTTCGAAAACACTTCTTACCGCGTGATTGCTCTGGGTGGGAAATGCAGACACCAATTTTTATGATTTTAGCTCTGGCCGTTTGAACTGGGTGATGGTATCAGATTTGTACTTTTCTACACTGTTTTCAACTCCAAAAATACGAATTTTGAAAAATCCCTTCTTATCTACCCAAATTTCGCCTTGGCGACGATCAGTCAGTCAGTCAGTAATACAGCTGTTTTATATAATATATATAGATTTTATATATGAGAACCCACAGGACGAACATTGACTTCTATTAGCATGTTCTTGATTGAAAAGGTTGTATAGGCTCCCAATCACACCTAACGGTCGAGTTTAGGACAGTGCTTACTTTTACTACATAAAATTGTCTTCGCAGTGAAATCAAACATTGGAAGTCAGTACATAATCCTTGATGTCAGTAACTTTTGAGTTCTAGAAATTAAAGTGTGATAATTACAGTTAAATTTGTGGTTTGCTGGACTCTTTATGACGTTTACTTGTCTGTTTAGAGATCTTGTTAACTCGTCGCAATGCCGGTTCCAACTATATTTCTTATTTGCAATTCTTTTTAAGGCAAATGTGAATATAATTGCACTTGTTTGTGCAAAATCTAGGGATTATGTTGTGCATAACTATTCTATCGAAAAACTTTCCAAAATCTAATGATAGTATCGACAAGTGTTTTTTTTTCTTATTGGGAGAGGCTATTTGTAACATGATGGTCTACAAATAGTAGATTATCTAGTGTAATTAACCAAATTGCAGACTATTGAATAACTTTAGATTGGTTACAAACCAATATAGCCGATTTGCGATTTTTTTGTAAATGTTTGGACAAGGAAATGCTATCCAAGCAATATTATTATGTGCTAAAATAAAAAAATAAAACTCTGACAAATTGGAGAAATACATCATAGAGGATTGGCGTTAAATTCAAAACACTGTGAATTGAACCTTTTTTTTACTTTATAAATATGTTGGAAATGTGGTATTTATTTATTTACATATTCGAAACATACAACTGCACTTGCCCACCAATGAGGCATAAGAAAGCTTCTCACTTATTGTAAGCTTACACGTATTCTATTTTTGGACTCACTCAACGGGATTAACAGTTTAACGACAATTACTCGATTACTCCAAATATCCGTCAATACCTGCCGCTTAAATAATGATAGGAGGCTGTATGCGGTATTGAACCCGGAATCACACGAACGATAGTTGCACCTAATAACCACCGCGCACAGTGTCGTGTTTTCATATAAACGGTGGCCAAAAATAGAAGGAGTTTTCAGAAAAGAATGAAAATTAGTACACATTGCTTTTATAAGTAGGAAAGAAAAAAACCAAGTTTAGATAAAATCGGTCCAAGGACACGCCCACCTCCCATATATCCTGTAATGAAAAAACCTTATTTTTTCCAAAGTTGTTTCTGGAATTGAACAAAACTTGGCTCGATTGGTCTCTGATATATTCCGGATAACTTTGATAAATTTTATGAAATTATCTCAAAGAACACGCCCACACGCCCACACGCAATTTGTCCACGAAAATTGTCAATACCTCTTTCACATTTTTTTAACTTTTTCAATAAGTTTCCTATTTTTATCTGTTCCGATCCGATAAGATTGAAATTTTGCATGTAAATGTATTTAGTTATATTGTAGCATATTGCCAGTTTTAAAAAAAATCGTAAAAGCCCCCCTCCCATACAAATAACATAAATTAAAAAATTATTTTAATTTGTAAATTGTGATCATATAAGAGCAAAATTATTAACTCAGTGAAAAGAAATTTAAAAACATGAATTTTATTTATTTAACATAACATATTCAATATACATACATACATAAAATATATATAGTAGGTATTACAGGCAATCAAAATATATTAACAACTATCACTGTCATCACTTTCAGATTCTACCAGATTCGCTGTTTTTATGCTCTGAAATCTTTCTTTTGTAACTAAATACTCTTTCAGATCATTTATATCACTTTTCCTTAAAAGTATTTTCTGACTATGCATCGAAATTGGTGGCTCTGACTGCAGAATAAGATAATTTATTAGGTCTCCCATGGAGGCAATCCTACTTATTTTTCTCGTATGTTTCAATCTTGCATTTCTTATAATTTTATGACTTGTCTCTATTGCTTCTTCTGATAACATTCCAATGGGAATAGTGGAATATTTAATAAAATCTATACCATGAACTAGAATTTTATGCACAGTTGAAGGCATATAATACCAAGGATATAATTTGAAATATAAAAGTGCTGTATCTTTTAAAAGCTTTTCAAAATTTGTTGTATGTATATAATGACCACTTGAAAGTGTTCTTAAAATAATTGAAAAATATTTTATTAACCTTACATCTACATTAGTAATCTGAGCTGAAAGTTTGATATTGGAAAAGAAGCGCCTTGCAGTATTGCCATCATTCGTTGTGCCATACCCCGTCTTAACCTTATCAACTATAAGACCCACTTCAGACTTAAATTTTGCTTGAATACTTCTCTTTTGCTCAGCAACCCGATCTTTATCTTCTTTTCCTACCACTTTCCATTCCTTTATAGGCTGTTTGTAAGAAATATGCAAAATGCATTCAAAACATTTGATCCATGCATGTAATGTCGACAATCCGTACTGATAGCACTGCTCATTCACAGGCCTTTCGAAAATCGATAAGCTGTTCATTTCAGATGGCTTAGCTCCACATAAAGCACAAGTTGAACTACTACTGTTTCCACTTAATACATTTAAAACTGCACCGTCTATCATTGTCAACTGCATTTTATAGTGAACGTTAAGATTTTTGTTTTTTGAAATGTAATTATATGTATCTAGACCTTCAATTTCTGTGTTTATGCTATCCCTTACTGATTGTATTACACTTGGATTCTCTTTTGTAAAAATAATTTTAAGTGGTCTACATAACCTCCAAGATGAATGTCTATCATTTTCCCAAACTATTTGGTCATCGGCCCAATCCAACAAGCGTAAAGGAACTAAGGAAGTTACAAACATAAATTCATCACTAGCTTCCTCATCTTGAAATTTTTGTTTGTATACGCTATGCCCACTACTGCCATCAAATCCCCACTTGCATTCCAGGACTACATCATTGTTGGTATCAATATCATTAACATCTAAAATGCTTCTTACGGTTTTATCCAAAATCTTCTGTAAGGGTACCTCTGCAGAAGATTCTGTTAATTGAATGTCATCAGGCAAAATCTTTTTTTTAGCATCTGCAATCATATAGTATGTTGGAAAGCAATCTTTGTGAATAGAATTTACTACTTTCCTCATTATATTGTACTGCCTCATAGATAAATCCATATCAATGTATAATGCTAGAGCACTTTCAACAGTAATTTTTTCATTTGTATTTGAACCTGTTAACCTTTCTGCGGCTTTTTTAAGAGCTTCAGATGAAGTAGAAGCGACAAGTTCCTCCACTCGCCTCGGTCGGCCTTTACGACTTGTACTTGCTTCCTAGTATAGTATAAAATAATTAAGTTTTCTTGCAATACCAAAACTTTACACGGACACTTACATTACAAATGATTTCACAAAATAGTTCGCTATCTAGCCAGTCACTCAACTCAGTTTCAAATCTGTCTCTAATGCGATGATATTTAGACCAATTGTTAGAGAATTTTAATAGAGTAAGCTTTATTTTCTGTTGTTCACTTTCTAATAATACTCGTTTAAAATGCTTTTCGACAAAATCTTTAACATGATGCATAACATCGCATGGTCTGTTTTGCTTTATCTCTTGCCACAATTGAAAAATAGTGCGAATCCGCAATGAGGTTGACACTGAAAAACAATCATAAAAGAAATTCGTGCAAAATCGAGCAGCGGAATTTTAAATATATTAAAATACATACTTGTAGCTACAAAATACCAAAAAATTGGAAAAGTGTTATCTCTACTTTCTTCTAAATTCTCTACGGAAGTTCGCTGTTGCTGAAAAATCTTGACAATGTCTCACTACTATCTTTTTCTAACGGGATCTGACATATGATCAATATTTGTACACAAAAACAGTGTTGTAATTATAACTAAAGGCACCACTTACACCCTGTTATACATTTTGGTAGCCGTTACATTCAAATAATTACAGTTTAAGTATTATAAATGAACCTTAAATTTGGAGCTTTTCCATAAATTTCGTATGCTGTACACAAACCTTAACTTTGAACCACTGTAACTTTAAAATTTAGAAAAAGTTTTAAAAGATATTTTAGGAATGATCTAACCAGAGTGTTACAAAAAAAAATTAAAAAAAAAACGTTCGAATTCTAACATTGACGTTAACCATTTTTGGCCACCCTCGCGACACAGTGCCGTGCTACAGTCGGTCGGCCTTCAAAGTGTTAAAAAATGTTGAAATGGCAGTTCCAAGTGAAAGTTTACAAATAATCTTGCTTACCGTATTGGTACCAAAGTTACATTTAATCACTTTAATATAAAAGATAAAATTAAGCAAGAAAATCATGAAAATGTTATAAATATACATATATATATATATTTTTAGAACTTAAACCTTAAATTTCTGAAGCGCTCCGCCTAGAAATTATAGGGGGACTATTATCTTTTGTTACATTGGCCAGTTCGTATGCGCCCGTCTTTATTCACAGAGCAAAGTTTACTGAGTATCTGATGCTTGCTAAATTATACTGAATTTAATACTGTTGAATGAAGGATATGAATCATGGAATATATGGCTTAAATTAGGTAATTTCTACGGGAGGTACCAGGAGAGATATGGTTATCCGGTCAATTTTTTCAAAACTGACAAAAACTTAATCTCAGCCTACGAATTAGGTATTATTGCGAAACAGATAAATTTCCATAAATTGGTCGATTTGTATGTAAAGTCGCAAGAGGGGATGAAAATGTCACTATTTTCACTCTTCGAACATAAACATATGAGTGTAATGTGCGACAAATTGAATGGATTTCTGTGAAGAACCTGAAGGGTATGAAGCTGGGAACATGTGAGTTAAATCGGTCATTTGTATAGGAGGTATCAGAAGTGGCGTGGATATTTGACCGCTTTTTCTCAAGTTTTCCAGAGAATTATAAGTCAATACAATGGACAGAAATCTATGGTAATGCAATCTACCAACTAGAAATTGCAGAGAAATGATTGAATTTCAAAAAATGCTGTCCATATTTTTCCTTAAACCCTGATTTTCCAAACCCTTAGCGTGTATCACATTTGACTGAATTTACTGCAACTAAGTAAAATATATAAACTTGAGAAAATTTGTGTCCTTGTCGAGGACACCATTTTGAATCAACTGAAAAGATTTTACGTCAATCTCAGCGGGCTCTTCCGGCCATTCAGAAGATGACTATTGGGAATACCTCTAGGATTGGTAAAAAGATCGGCATCAGTTTGTTGTGCTCGTGGAATATTTTGACGGCAGTGAGATAAGTTTTGGAGAAGAGTAATACAAAGAATTGTAACTGGTCTCGCTTTTATAATACAGTAATGTATCTACCATTCTTCAAATCATCATGCGCAGAAAAAGCATAAATTTTACAAAAATTGTCATTCACATTTGCGAAATGCGAAGTATGCAAACATAAATTCTAAATAAATTACACAAAATTGTATAACTTTTAAAGAAAAAGTCATAAACGAAGTTAAGAGATTCACTTGCATTTATGCCAAATACCATTTTGGATGCTAGAAAAGAAAGAAAAAGTGTTGCCAGTAACAGCGTCGATCGTGGAAAGAACTGGCGAGGAAATTTCATGGAATTATTTATATTTACTAGAAATTATTAATATAAGGTATAATAAAAAAACAAAGTAGATGGTTATAGTAATCTGTCTCTCACGTTGTATAAGCACGGTCGAATTATTCCAGACGGTGTTAGAAAGGTGAGAGGTTTGGGATTGCTTGATTCAGCGTTATTTGGCTGTGTGTTAAATATAGACAATTGAATAAGACTGGATACGGAAAAAGCTCGATGTGGACACAAAAAGGAGTTTGTGGGTTCCACACGAGTCAATAAACCTCTTGAACAGAATTTTCAGAATCAGAATCACGGCTGAATCGCAACAAAATCGATCCATTTCTGAAGCGGGTGGCAGCTGGTGATGAAAAGTAAGTCACTTACGATAACGTCAAGCAAAAACGGTCATGGCTGTAAAAATCGACTGCCCTAGCTTTTGCCAATAGGAGAGGGTTTCTATGAGAAAAACGTAGAAGCGATGGAATTTCCTCAGAATGGCAACAAGTTATCGAACAAAACGGTGCATATTTTACCTAACGAATAATAATACAGGAATATAAATAAGAATTGAAATATAATAAATAAGAATTCAATACGAAATAAACTTATTTTATGTAATAGTATTTAAATTGGCTCCTACAGTGTGGGAAATCCGAACATGATTTGACTTCTCAGATGGTTTATACTTTGTCCCGGTATAATCGTAAGTGCAACTGAAAAAAAAAATCAATTCTTATGACTTTAATTAAATAGTTGATTAATTTATTTCGCATTTTTTCGCAGTAATGAGTAAGTTTTTGACACACAAATGTGGTTAGAGGAAAATTAAATACAAGTAATATGCTATTATTGTGGAATTGCAATGCACATAATTAGAAAAATTGTATCGCTTCTCAGATAGTGGTATTAAGGATTTATTGTATTAAATATGAAAAACTAGTGATTCTGCATGCTCCAAACTAAAATTTAAATAATTGAAATAGTACAGATTAAAGGAACTTAATATAGTACTCTAGTTGAGCAGTTCTAATGTTGTACGAATAAAAAAAATCAAGGGAATACTTATTTTCTTCTTCTTATTTTTAAATAATTTTTCAGACAGCCTCTCCTATCTGAAATGAATATTTTGCAACATTTTTCAATATTTCACTTGACGTTTTTGTAATGCCTTCTCGCCTCCCCAAGTTTCCTATTAAAAATTGACAAAATCAAGTAAGGATCACTCGTCTGCAGGAAGTTGTACCACATGGCTGTTGTTTTCTAAATATTGTTTGCATTGTGTGAATTTCGAAAACTACGAAATCTGAATGTTATGAGTTGACCAATGTACCGAAATTTTGCATACAATTTTAATTTTACAACTCATTTTAAAGTGGAATATAAACATGCAAAAATGGATCATATTCCAAATGAATTGTACGTACAAACAATGGCAACAACGCGATATTTCTTTAATTTAGTCTAATCCGCTCGCGCAATGTTGATATTATTTGTTTCCATTAACAGATTATTGGTTTTTATCAAATTTCTCGAAAAAGATCACTGAGTCAATCAAATTTATTTTTATTATCAATAATATTATTTTTTTAATCACTTCCCGATTGGTATTTTTCCACTCTGCCACCATACCAAAATGGCGTTTTATAAAAACAAAATCCATAAATCGGTTAAAAGTGGTCACGCTGAAAAAATTGAACCAAACTCTTTACAATTAAAATGTAGTTTCACCGAATTTAATCATTAATTCCACAAATTTGTGATTTAATTAATTAATTGTTGTCATTGTTTAAACTAATTAAGTTTATATCTTAAGTATTCACCTCATCATTCTAGCAGTGATCTCCCACTCGATGATATTACCATCTTGTAATGAAGAAATGAGCTTTTTTACTTTTTTATCTATTTTTCTCTAATAATTGAGAAACAATTGCCAATTTGTGTCAGAAGGGTCTTGACTACTTGACCGAAATTTTAGGATAATGTAATGGAAAAAATTCTACGCTACTGGAGCTGACCAGTTAGAAATTACAGAAGAATGGTTGAATTTCGAAAAATCGGCCAATTTGTATGGAAGATACCCGAATGGGTGCGGTGAATTTATAATTAAACTGGACATTTTTATGGGAGGTATCTGGAGGGGGTTACTTGCCCGATTTAATCTAATTTTACAATGAGTCATGAAATAATAGAGTGGACAAAAGTTTAGATTACTGCAGTACAATTATGAGAAATTACAGTCACGAAATTGAATTTCCGAAAAGCAGTCGAGCGTTGGTCCGACATAGTTCTGTTGCAATCCACGGCTACAATCCGGGAAATATTAGGCCGTGGCAAGTCTTTGGAAGAGGTTTATGCAGTTATACATATAGTGCTCAGCGTCTAGGCGGACCGACATCGCTCAATCGACTCAAAACGTCATGAAGATACTTGGTACTTTGAACGCTTTCTTCTGGGTATTGTATTTTTGGCCGTATCAAATGATATAAATATATTTTTTTAATTTTTCGGATGAAGGTACTATAAAGGGTGGCGCATAAGTAACGTTAACGGCGACTATATTGATTGCGTCCTTGTGCATCATTTGGTTTTAACTCGTGAACCAATTGCATCTTGTATGGGAAAAGATGTGACATATGTAAAATTCTTTGCAAAGACCGCCTAGACATCTCTAACTGTTGAGAACGCCGCCTGGTGGAAGTTTCGGGATTTTCCTCAATACTTGCTTGCACTAAAGGAATGGTCACTTCATTTCGAACTGCACGAGGTCTTCCAGCACGCGGAAGATCACAGACAGCCGCTTGTTGCCCAAAATGCAGAACCAATCAGTAAATTGTTGGAGCGCTACGAGCATCTCGAATGCTGACTTTCAAAGTAAAATTGAATAACTTTGGTTCTTTGTTCTGTACTGAGCCTTTCCATCATAAATTTCCCAAGTATTATTTAGTTAATTCTGTAAAGAGACAGAAAAAAGACAAAAAATTTATTCACTGATCAAATCTTAGCGTTACTTATGCGCCACCCTATATAATAAGGCTAGATACAAAAGAAGCTTGACATATGGGTGCCACACGTGTTAGCGCAAAAAAACCTCATAGACTGAATTTCAACCTGCCAATCGCAGCTGAATCGCAATAAAATCGACCTATGAGTAAAAACGGTCGTTGTCGAATAGTGAACCGGCGTAAGAGGTGGCCAATTTTAACTTAACGTGTATTTAATGTCTGTCATTTCATTTCCGCAAATCTACGATTTGAGACTACTTCCACATTCCATCTTTGGCAATATGATCTTATCTTGCCGTCCATCAAATCTGGTGTTTACTATTCAAGGCTGACGCGTTGCCAACCCATCGAGGTTTTGGTTTTTCCCTGTGAAACTGCTATAAGAACCAACCCAAATGGACAGTTAACTGAATCTAACTGAAATTTCTGTACTGGCGGTTACCTCGGTGTGTCAAAACACATGCATGTAAGAGAAATAAACCTAAGAATACATGGCCTAAACGGGCCATTTGTATTTAAGACATCAGAAGGATTAGTCGGTCGATGTTTTCCCAATTTTTAAGTTACTCTAGTCTACGACTGTGGAGTTACAGGGGAAAACTGAATGTCTGAATTCCGGGTATTTTGTATTGGAGGTATCAGAATGGGTGTTCCGATATAGTCCATTTACAATACCCGTCTATGATCTGCCAAATTATTATGCTGTGCCAAGATTTGATAAGTTTAGTAAAGATTTGCAGCCGGTATCTTATACACCAGTCAGCCGGCTGATTTTTTAAACGCTTCATTCTGGGTGTTACCTATATATAGGTATATCTGGCCGTGTCAAGTGACATATACCTTTCTCCGGATGAAGCTGTAATTAAAGTTCTATACCTTAATTGAACACGATAGAGCACAGATAAATGCCGTAAAATTGTATTCCTGAGTTCATTTACACTACAGTGGTATGAATAACAAGCAACAGCAGCAGGTCTGCAGCGACGTATGTAGAAAACGTCGCTGCCGGTGTTTAACAGTGTTTTTGAGCCATTTTTGACATGCATCTTTTTCCGTTTTGTCGAAAATATAAAGCTAAATAATGGAAGCTAAATAAATATGCAAAATGAATTTTAGGTAACTGACCTCCTAAATATGTTGGCAGTCTATGGCGTTCATTTTATTTTCAACGCTTTTCAGCCAAATTCGAGACAATCATATTCATAAGTAAAGGTTGTCTCGGATAGGAAAGGATCCGAAGAAGCCAATTTCTAGCCATGCATTCGCGGACTTTAAATTTTTCATCCGGACTTGTCATCTGCCACAATGGACGTTTTGCATGGACTATTTGAGGGTATGGTGGTGATCTCTCGCGAAAGTGACGTGAATTTCCCTCTAAAATCGTGCGATTACACTTTTTCATGTAGGAATTTTTAAAGTCGCAGTTCTTTGGCAATTATCCGCAATCAACACATGGGTTTCAAATCACCATAAACCAGGCCATCCGTAATGTTCAACCACATCTGTGCAGTAGTCATTGGAAATTACAAAATTGAATCTGTCGGAACAGTGCTGCCCTGCGAAACTGAGGCCTTTAACCCATAGTTCGCCATGAATATCGTTCAAATATTGAGCGAAAAGTGAAGTTTGTATATTCAAGCTTTTCTGGATATTCTATCAAATGCCGATGCAAAACCTATAAAAAGTGAAAATGTGTATATTGTTGTTAGACACAGATTTGGCTAACACGAGTCATTACAACGTTATACGTTTGTCCAAATACAAGGCCTTTCTAACGGGCTTTGTTACATAACGTCATACTGCTGAAATCAAAGATTGCCCAAGTTCATACTTTTGATTTCAATGGCCTATTGAGCGTCATTTTCGAAAAAGTGGTCCAATGATACCATCACTTTAGAACCCATATCTCGCTGCTCGATACATTAGCTTCTCTGCCTTTGGTCTGTCAACATATAATTTCGAATAATAGTGTGCAGCTATTATGTATTTATTTAAATCTTCAGTTAATTTGATTCACTAATTTGTGTTTGAAAACAATGTAATTTTGAAAATTTGTGTTACTTGTTGAAAACGTAATTGAAAACTATCATAATTTTTCATTCTTTGTGAAAAATGTATAAGGAAGTATGAAAAATTAGTGAAAAATTACAACATACATACTTATTATTGGTTCAATAAGTTAGACGTTCCATAAAGTCGTCATTATTGCACGTTTTGTTCTTCCATAAAATTGTTTTAGTCAAGAATTTATAAAAAAATTGGATTTTTTTCCGTTTTACTCTTTAACATTCAATTTCACTCTTTACAATTTCTTATATTCGATTAAATAATAGTGGACAATTACTATACATTTTTCGTCAAGACGTTTGTTTGTGATATAGTGATGATAAAAAATTAATCATCATTCTAAAGCCGAAAGATTCAAGAAAATGTAATTCATGATTCTAACACTTTTTCTACGAGAAAAAACCCTTAAAAATCACCATCAATAGTTCCTTTTATTACATATTTCATCTCCACATAGTATGAAACTTTTCGATAAATCATATAGTTTTTCTTGATTACTTCGTTTACACATCAAAACATAGTTTTATATTACACATAAACAGTGTCTGAAAAAGTCAATATAAACTACATACTCAGCTTTAAATCTTTCAAGCACTTGTACTGAACTCAGCCAAATCTAGCGCGCATCGTTTGGCATTTTTATAATGAAAAAAGAAGGCATAGCCAGACCTCTTTCAGTACCACCCATACAAATTGACCGACATTAGGAAATTTAATTTTTCCAAAATAATATCTAATGCGTAGGCTGCAGTCTTAAATTTTCGTTAAGCATATTGTATTGTAATGCAATTTCATATAATTAAAAAAAACCGACCGAACCCTCTTTAATGTTACGTAACCTAAGTATATACTCATACATTCATGTCTTTTTCTTAATAGCTTTATCACTTAATTCAATATAGTTTAGCAGATACCTGCTAATGAGAATGGACTGCTTTGTCACACCCCTTAGTGTACCACACATACATACAAACAGGCCAAGATAACAGAAGACAGTGGCAATTATAGCAAATTAGCTCTTCTTATATACAAAGGTGTATAGTTATAAATTTCTGAAGTCCTCCGCTGTGAAATTACGATGAACCGCTCACTTTTGTAAAATAAATGACTTGTATAAATGATATCCTAATGTATGCACCTGAATGGAATATATGGATGTATATGTAGAAATATATGGGTAAATAATTTAACTGGTGCGGGAGATATTTGAGAGGATGTAGTCATGCGATCGACCTTTTTTCTTCAAACTTTATCCAAATTATAACATGATGCAATTAACAGTCTATTTGTATGCAGCGTTACTATTCTCTCCACTTTCTTTCTCAAAATTTTATTTATCAATTGCATGACATGTGCCAAATTAAATATAAAATAGTAAAATAGCTTAAAAGATATGGAATCATGGATTATATGGATTAAATCTGGGCGGCACCAGATGGAGCTTGTACTTGATCGATTTTTTCCTAGTTTTGCAGAGTGAATACAGTTATTTAATTTTCATTGTTTTGTTCTTTATTTCTGCAAAGTAAATTTCTTCGTTTGCATCGTCAGACGCAAACTTTTCTATAGTAATAAGAGGTATGAAGCACAAATGAAATGGCCCGTCGTTAAATAAGGATATCATTAAACCAGCGCACCACTATGTCTTATAAATTCCATACTTTATCCATATCGATCCATTTTATATCATTTGGTTTTATTCTTTGCATGATAATTCTGAAGCCCACAGCCGCGTCTTTATGAATCTTATATATGCTAATGTGTGCAATCTTGCAAGCGGTAAGAGGTAGGGTTTAAAACGCCTGGTTTAAGGCCGGCTTTTTTAGACTGTAGGAATGCAAACATCATTGCCACTTGAAAGCTAATTAATAAATCGTGAACTGAACTATATATACCTTCTTCCAATGTCGTTCTGTGTGGCTGCAAAAAATATTATGAATTAAATTACAACAAATTACAAAGAAGCAAAATTGCAAAGTCGGCCGATATTTTCATTCGGGTATTAAATGTCTGAACTACAGTGTAAAATTTCCAATAAATCGGTCAATTTGTATGAGAAGTACCAGAAGGGCTGCACCAACACAACCCATTTACAATCCCTGCCTACAATTTGCGAAAGAATTAGGCGTTGACAAGTTTTACGAAGTTCATAAACATTTACGGCAGTTATCGTGACCACCTGCCCACCTAGACATTCGGTTATCGGTCAATCGACTTAAAAAGACGTGAAATACATTTGGGTAAAAGATACTTGATATTTTAAACACTTTCTTTCGGGTGTTACTCTTTATGACCAACTTTCCAAAATTAAACATTTCCTCTTCAATTTCTAATAATACATAATAGATTTCTGTCTACGTCATTAATGTATAATACTCGGTAAAACCTGGAGAGCAACCAATCAAGTAGCCATGCGTTTTCTTTTTTTGGTACTTCTCATATAATTAACCGGTTTAACGCTTACAATCTTCCCTCCATATCTTCCAAGCCTCTTCCGATATATTTTATTCAGTTGCAGTATATTAGCACACGCTTAGCTTTTGCTAAAGTGTTTGTTCATTATATTACTTTAGAATGCATGGATAACAAACCAAGTAACCTGCTTCCCCTCATGCAAATGACCGATTTGACCCATACTGTCTTAGCCAAATATGTTCCAAGTTTCATACTAATACGTTTCAGATGTAAGAAATTCAGTTAAAGTTGGCAAAAACAAATATTTGATAGACTTGATTCTGGGGTATAAAACGAAATTTTATTTTTCCACTGTAGTCCCTGATTTATAGAATGGAGTAAGTTAAGTGTTTAGCAATTGTGTTCGTAGACTGGAGCAACTCCACTTTTTGTCCATTCCATTTGTCTATAATACCCGGCAGAATTTGGAAAAATCAACGATTAATCACGCTCCATCTGGTATCTCTCATACAAACAGAAGGCATTGCTACACCATTTTTGGTACTTCCCATACAAATTTACCTATTTACCGAAATTAAATTTTTCCTCCATAATCTCTAATTCATTGACTGCAGTTACTTAAGTTGTATTCTAAAATTTATATTTTTCATTCAATTGTACTAAACAGATCAGACATTTAGCAAACTTAATTCTGCAAATGGAAATCGAATGTATTAAGGTATCATGTATAAAAATTAATCGATGTAGCCAAATCTGTCTTCTGCATAGGTGTAAAAACCGGTCCCAGTTTGAACTTTCGAGCGTAGGATTACAAGTCGGATATATTACTATGTGGGTTATAGATCGTGCCATAAAAATACACAGGCCCTTTCCGCGTTGTCTTCCAAATTCAAGCATTCTGTGAGCCGGTAAATAAAAAGTAACATTGATGACTATCCTTCGAAACACGGTTTATTTTAGGTGGAAGAACAAAATTGCGACATCCGGGAGTACTTTTGGTGAATATGGGGTTTTTTTATTTGCTTTCGAATATTTTAAAACGGCTCCCTTTACGTTTTGTTTATTACACTATAAATTTCTTATAAAAGTTGTTATGAATAAAACTGAACGATTTTAACCTACAATTATCTTATTTTATAGGCCGTAATAAATTAATTATAAATATTGAACTTAGTTATAGGTTACCTAAGGGGTGTCTACAGTTCCCACTAAAAACTCTTCCCCCGTTGATACAATATTTTCAACTATTTTGCAAAATATCGGTCTTAGTAATTACCTAAAACCAGTTACCTAAAATCAATTTATATGTATACCAGTACAGAAGTTTCGGCCGTCAAGTTCAGGCGAAAAATTTGATTTATTCAATGTAATCGGACCGAAACTATCATGAATATCTCGATACTTTTGAATAATATATCTATTATTATTATTATTTTTTTTTTTTTGTGCAGAGTTCAGTTCGGTTCATTCTTCACTTCAAAAGATTAAAGACCCTTAGCAGATTGTTTTTACCTTAAAGGACTCTTGTTGGTTTTGCTAAACTGAATTAATTAAGTTCATTAAAAATAGATCAAATATTAGTGTTTTTATGTATTTAATAAAACGTCGGATCTACTAAACGATTAATATTTCATATTTTAATCATTTTGTGATCAAAGTTTAAAATGTTGATCAAAAAGCAGTGTCGCATTTATTCCAGCAATGATATGTTGTTATTCGTAAAGTGTTGATCAGTTTCTGGCAATTATTGTGTAGCAGAGAAGAAGAGGCAACATCGAGTACTCTGCATCGAAATACTTAATGCTCTTAGTACTTTACTGATCGCTACACAGACAACACATACGAGTACATAGACACAGTGATGTACACTACGTTTTTCTTTTATTTCTATTATTTTCGTTTAGGATCGTGTTTTTATTTCCAATTGTAGAATTATGAATTTCCGACTGAAAGCAATAATGTAGATGTAATAGTAGTGAACAAGCTGATAACGAAATTATTAAACTAAACCGCTTTACCGACACTTAACAGCTTTTATCGTCAAATTCTCCATTTTGTATGTCAGATAACAGAAATATTGGAGTTGCAGTTTTAAGTTGAGCGTAGTGAAATGTTCGCATTACGCATTAATATGTATTGTAATGGATTTATGTTCGCACTTCAAAAATTATTATAGTAATAGTATTTCAGGTGTTAGAAAAGGTTAAAATGTTATAT
>JAHXMU010000027.1:3501127-3603644 GCA_019455685.1 Philornis downsi | reverse complement strand
TGGTGCCCGGGATGGTTTAGATTTACAATTCGGTCCAATTGGACAAAACGGCGTGGTACCTCCCATACAAACAAAAAATTAAAAATCAATTATTGTTGCTCCTGCTTACGGTATTTGAACAAAATTTGGTGCGTAGGTTTGGTGTACATATCTTAAGTGCTACTGCAAATATGGGCGGGATTGGACAATGGGGCGTGGTACCTCCCATACAAACCATAAATTAAATATCCAATATTTCTGTTTCTGTTTACGGTATTTGAACAAAATTTGGTATATCGGTTTAGTGTACATATCTTAAGTGCTGCTGCAAATATGGGCGGGATTGGACAATGGGGAGTGGTACCTCCTACACAAACCACAAATTAAAAAGCAATTATTTCTGCTCCTGCTAACGGTATGTAAACAGAATTTTGTTTAACATTGAAACATTTCCAATAAAAATAAAATTTGAAGGCAAAGCAACGTTTGCCGGGTCGGCTAGTAAGATTATACAAATTTTCAGGGCTACAGAAAAATTTTAAATTTCGGAAGGGGTGAGTCAACATAACTCATTTACAATCTCCTTCTACGATGTGGCAAAATATTAGGTTACTCAAGATTTTAATAGGTTTCATAAAGACTTACGGTAGTTATCGTGCCCACCAGTCAGCCAGATAGACAAACGGACTTCGCTCAATAGAATTAAAAAGTCCTAAAACAAGTTTGGTCAAAAAATGCTTGGTACTTTAAGTGGTTCCTTCTAGGTATTACATTTATAGTCGTATCAAATGATATGTACTGTACTTTGATTCCTTCTGGTGATGATATAAAAATAGGATTTCAAAAGTAGATTAAAGGTAATACTTTATTGCCGTTGTCCATCTGCTTCCTATCTGCTGTTAAACAGTTGTCATCTGGAGTGTTATTTGTTTAGTGAAAGGTTTGCCATTTACAAATGTGGATCGTTTAACAACCGAAGAACGCGTAAAAGTAGTTAAAACTAACTACAAAAGTGGTGATTCAGACGTGGACACTTTTCGTAGATTACGGGGTGATTATGGATGTAATAATCGACCTGCTATGCAAAGAATATTGAAAAGACTGGAAGCTTTACAGATGTGGTCAGGACTGTGCATCCGAATTTTAATTCAGAGTGCATGAGCAGTTTTCAGAAAGTGTGATTTCACCTTTTAGCGACGTCAATTAGCCACCAAGATCATACGATTTGACGCCATTAGACTTTTTTCGTGGGGTTACGTCAGAGACCGTATTTACGAGGATAATCCCCAAACGTGGGGGCATTTGGAAATGTGTAAAAAAGTGGTCGAAAACTACCACAAAAGCATCCACTGCTGCAACCAATCCAGAGGCGGTCACTTAAATGACATTGTAGTTCGTACATAACGGCAAGATCCAAGCATTATAATGAAATACAAGTTTCATCGAATGGACAACCCGTTATAACATCACATTTGCTTTCAAAAAATCATTTTGTTATAGCTAGTATCGTAAGCCCTGTATTCATTTTCCCATTGCATTTGTAACAATCCATCTGTGACTCCATAAATTATAATCGTATCTGATTTTGGCATTTGTGTATACATTCACATCTATACGTTAATCTGAGCAGGTCGTTCCGACTGACTGCGTGTGTGCTGAAGGCACGATAGAGGTCGTACCGCTAGATCTAGGAGGCTGAAGAACTTGTCCATGATTAAATCCATCTTAAAGGATAGGATTTTTCAAAAATCTTGCTGTTTATTCGTTATTTGTTACTGATATTGTGTAAATGCTGGAAAGCACCATCGTACGTTATACCTACAAACAAACAAATTCTCTTACAGAAGTTTTATTAAACTTGTCAATTATTCGGCTACACGGACCGCTCCCAAAATAGAAATGAAACAGCACACTTCAACCGTCCTTTTCTTTATTTTTAAGTATTTTATCGATTTTGGACTTGCAGCAGTTAATAGGTACCGGTAAGGCCCACTCCCGCTCATAAACTTTTTGAGGATCTATCGTTGTCTAAAATAAACGACGTCAATTTAATCAAAGATGGCTTCTCTGCAGGTCTCTTACGAATTTTCCATAGTCTTTACACTTCCCTCGTCTCTGTAACCGGTGAATGCTGCTAACAATTCATCCTTTTGTTTCTAAATGATGCAATTTGCATGAAGGTATGTGTGAGTGTATGTGTATGCACGGAACCATAGCTGAATGTACTCGTACAGGGATTACAAACCATGCATGAACGGGTGTTTTGCACATCTCAGTTGTTGGTTGGCTTTAGCTCTTTTTTGAGGAACAATGAACAAGTTATACATTAAAGGACCTTTTGAAACTGCGATTGTAGTTGTATTGTAAGTATCAACATACATTTTTTAAGTGTATTGAAATAATGTTTCCTGAAAGGAATGGTATTCATCATTTGTTTAATGTAATACATTCAGCTTACCTGTGGAAGTATGTATATGTATGTATGGTACACTTGCATGTGTGCAAGTGGTCGATATGAGAACAATGAACATTATGAACTCTTGTAGCTGTAGCTTGTAGGATACTCGTGCATCTGGGAGAGTTTTAGAAATGCATTTTTAAACTTCGAAAAGAAATTTCTATAAATTACCTAAACCTAAAGAATATACAAGCAGTTACCAGTAGCTTTGTTGAACGCAGAGTCAAATCAGCAAGGCGAATTTTGTAGCAAATGAGTAATGACCAATAACGGAGTCTATTGATAAACGTTCTCGTACATTCATGAGATAAATAATGCATAAACATACTGGTACATACGTACCATTACTAAGATTCCTTTTATATCTTCACCAAGAGGTATAGGAGTACATACAGAAAATTTAGGTGAACTATCTCATCATATATCAATTTACACTAAAATTTAATGGGTTTGCTTTGCAGTTTGCAAGCCAAATTAGATACAGGGCGTCCCAAAAGACAGTTTACATTTGTTCAGCTTACTGTCTGAACGTAACGAATCCGAAAATGTGTTAAATGACTAGAAGGATGTGCTAACTGTCAAAACAAGAATTGTACAAATTTCAGAAAACAAATGCGAAAAATATAATTTTATTTTCATATTTTTTTTCTTTTATAAAGAATTGCCAATTACAGCCATATTAACCAAACAAACATTTTAAACCATCATCTCTTAAGTACTTTTAGAAAAATCATGATACAATTTAGCAATCTTATTGTTAAGGAGCATAATATTTTTAAATGTTTTAATGAAAAAGTTGGCGGTGCTGAGTATCTGATGGGAAATGAAATGTTATTGTGTCACTGAAATTACTGCAACGTGGGTTATGAATTTCTTGATTAATCCGTATTATAAGATTCTGAAAGCTGAAAGCAGATTTTAATACAGTTGTGTATAGCTGGTCACGATGCAAATTTTCTTTTAAGAACTTGCAGATAGCTTGAAACATTGCCTTTTAATATTAACCAAAACCTAGAAGTTAAAAAAAATCTGTTTATAAATAGAAACTTGTTATCTTCTATACTTTTGCAATTTTGTGGATTTTGCGTCTACAGAACTTTTGAGAATATTTAGAAAAAACTACAAATATTTTTCATAACTTTTAGTTTCTAGCAGAAATGTTTAGAAGTTAAATAATATTGTTTTATAGTAATTTCTAAAATCTAAGTATTACCGCAAGCCCTAATATATTCAAAATTTTATTAGATATTACATACATTTTGAATTTTCTAAATGTTTATTTATGTTAAATAAAGTTCAAATATGATACAAAAGTAGAAATTTAAAGAAGTTTCTATATATTGAACAACTTTTGGAACCAAGACTTATATTCTACAGAAATTTGCCGGGAAATTTTTGGAATTTTGTATAAATATGATCAATCATACTCATATTATTTACGACTAGAAACTCTAGAACAATTGTTCATTTGAAAAGGAAACAATAAAACAATGGAAAACGTTGTGTGTGCGATAATTTCACAGAAACATTGATTCGGTGACTGCACATCGTAATTTGGGCAAAGACTAGACAAAATCTTGATTTCGTAAACCAGGCAATTGAACGCTTTTCAACATTCCAACATTCAACCTTGTTTTCAAATGTAGCTTATTTGCAGTTATTGAATATTATATTGGCCATAACGTAGCTTTTTGCAACATCTACCCAGGCTTTGTTTAAACGCTTTAATATCGTCCTACACACTTTTAGCATGCCTGAAACGAGGCGAAAATTAATAACTAACTATTTCGGGTTGCGAACTTGGTTTGCAAATTTCGAAACAAACTTTTTACATTTCAGGTAAACAGGCATAGAATGAGAATATCGTCAAGTCAAAGTTTTGTGCTGGTTAAAGTGACGATAGCTTATTTTGAGCATAATCGCTCATGTTTGAGTTACGGTTGCAGACATTTTCTTATTCTTAAATTCGTCACATGCCACACTGCTCGTGAAACAATGGATGTTGAGGGATGAATTTGGTGATCAACTTATCTCTTGATTTGGTCCTGTGAGTTGGCCATCAAAATCTTCCGATTTAACGCCTCTTGATTATTTATCGTGGGGTTATGTCAAGTCGTTAGTCTATGTGGACAATCTGAACACTATCGAATCCTTACAGGAGAGCATAACACGCGTTATTCGTGGAATACAGGCCGAAATGCTCAAAAAATAACGAAAAATTGGACCTTTCGAATAGACATTTTGAGACGCAACCGCGGATAACATTTACATGAAATTGTCTTTAAAAATTAAATGGCAAAGTCCACTTTATCCATTTCAATAAAAATTTGAATATATGATGTAAATTTGAGTGTTTTATTCGATTTTTAAAAAATTACAATTAACAAATCACTTTATACTTGTCGGAAGTCGGACATGTCACTACTGCGGAAATCACTCAATGGAAATTATACCGGAATTTATGTTTCTGGTATATGAATCAACATCCATTTTTATACATAACAAACATTTATTTATGCATGACAAACTTAATGTGTGTATATTTTACTTTCGATCATATCCCGTTGGAAAACCAACTCAGTAACTTTTATGAAATGACGACAAGATGTTATTGCAAAAAAATAGTTAATTTCGAGCAAGAAGTGGTTGGTGAACGATTTTTTACGGCTATATTTTTATTCTGAAAATAGTCAATCTTAATCTACCCAAATATTTAGAGTGGACACGGATGCAGTACGAATTTTAAGATAACTCCCTTTCAGGATGCGTTTTGTGTGTAGTGCACAGACCCATTGTTTGGTCTGCCCGATCAAGGGATGTGGACCTTGAAATAGAAAACTTTCTGAAACAATAATGCGTTTTCATCGAACAGGTGGTCGTGAAATCGGTACCTTTCCGGAAAATATTTTCGGAATATACATGTTCTGCAAAGAGGCGTTTAATGTGCCAAGGATCTTTTGGCCAAAAGTGTTTCATGACTCTTTAAGTCGCTTAAACTATGTCCGCATAGCCCCACTTCTTCCAATACATAAAATAATCCGATATGTTCGATAATTTGTTACCGTTTTGCAACTAATTCAATTCGAGATAGGCAGAAACAGGTAATCACTTGGTGTTATGTTCGGAATATAAGATGGATGCTTAAGAACCCGTAACAAAGCTTCCGGAGCAGCTGGCGAGCCACTATCGATGTAAAAACGACTTGAGATGGCTGGAGTTGCAATCATGAAAATCAGTGCCACATCGACTTTCTAGAAGAAACACGCGGTAAGAAACAGTTTTTCGAAATTTGGGTTTTTAGGGTAGAAATGGAGGTAAAAGGTATAAATCTGTTACCATCGCCCAGCTCAAACAGCTAAAGCTAAAATAATGGAAATTGCTATCCGTATTCTCCCTTCGAAGCAAATATGCGTTAAGAAGGGATTTTTCACGGTACGGAAATCGGTATCCATATTCCACTTCCATATCAAACCCAAGAAGAGATTTTTAAAAATGCAAACGTTTTGGGGTAAAAACAGATATCAGTGCCCGAATCAGGCGCCTAAAGGTAGAATCGGAAAATTGGTGTTTTAATTTAAAGCATTTTTCTGCAGCAGGCGGACACAACATGCCACTGTACGCACGCGACAATAAGCTATTTTTCGAAATTAGTGCCTTTAGGGGTAAAAATGGGGTAAAAAGGTAGTAAAGTGGCACAGTTGGCCAGACTAAAGAGTTAAATCTTAAATTACGATGATTTGTATGCTGATCATCCTTAAAGATTAGGCGCGAAGTAAGATAAGAATTTTCTTGTGGCATCTTCTAGAACTAAAATGAGGGTGAGTGTATATAAAAATGGAACCATTGTTCACAATAAACGGCTAAATTAATTATAATTGCTAGCGCGAATTAACCTGGCACATTTTGCACATTCTTCTTAGAGAGGGTGCGAGACAAGGAGAATTTTTAGGTGCAAGTAATGGCAGAAAAGGGCCTAAAATCGTTCTATCGCTAACAACAAATGTTTAAAGCAAAGCTTATGAAACTGCGTTTGTGTACAATTGTATACCTTACTTTTAGAATGTTAAATTTTCAATTTGTACTTGTTTTAAAATATACTTTATGTTGAATAAATTATTTTAGATCTAATTAACTTTGTTCTACTTGTAAAATAAAAAAAAAAATTCTTTATTCAATAAAAAGCTATTGTATCAAAAAGACGTGAAGTCTTATAATTTAACAGGTTATGGGCCCAGTACTCCAAGTTGAGAGATCCTGAGGACATACAATTGTGAAAAAGTATTTTGTAAATTGCAATAAGTGATTTATATTTATACAATATGGCATCGACATCATTTGCGGTGAAAATTCCCTTATTCGATGGGACTAATTATTTAACATGGAAGACGCAGATGGAGGCATTGCTGTATAAAAGCAGATTGCTGCAAGTTGTGAATGGAGAATCAGTTGCTCCTGCTGAACCAGCCTTAATGGGACCATGGATGGAAAAAGATCAAGATGCAAGAGCAGATATCTTGATGGCGCTGGCACCAAAGATTATAAATCTAGTGCGAAATCTTAAGACATCAAAACTTATATGGGACTTTCTGGCAGACACATATGAACGAAACTCGAAGAGGCAAAAGGCTGAATTATACCGAAAGTTAATGAATCATAAAATGAATACTGAACAATCAATATCAAAATATCTTGAAGAATTTGATGAGAATTATATGCAATTGGAGGAAATGAATGGAAAGATTGAAGATGAATTGAAAGTTGTAATTATACTAGATGGATTATCCAACGAACACAAAGAAGTAAAAGCTGCATTTAATGCTGCGAATGAATTCCCTACAATGAAAACTTTAAGATCCAGGCTTTAAGAATTGCAACAGAATGTTGAGGACTTACCAAATGAAGCATTTAAGGCAAAGTATAAGAAAAAGTATATGTATAATAATAATGGAGATAAACCAGGTATGTCTAAATCGATTACTTGTTACCGTTGTGGAAAACAAGGACATATGGCTAAAAATTGTAAGACGGACTTTCCCAAAGATCGCAGTAATGTCGTCAATTCAAATTGTTTTGTTGTTACTGATGAGAAGGTTCAAAACGTTACACATAAGTCAGCTTGGTTCCTGGATAGTGGGGCTACTTCGCATATGACTTATCAAAAGAATATGTTTGATGACCTAGATACATCTTATACGGGAACAATTAGACTTGTTAATGAGAAAGAACTACACGTAAAGGGGATGGGTACAATTTCCATGAATCTTATTGTGCAAGGAGAAAGTAAACAAATTAATTTGTTTAATACCTTATGGGTTCCAGATTTGAAGAATAATTTGGTATCTATAAGTAAAGTAACTGAAAATGGATGTATTGTTAAAATGGAAGGCAATGTTGCGAAAACGAAATTTTAGTCGAAGCATATACAAATAATGACTTTTACCTGATTAACATTGATCATTCTCAAAAATGTTTTTCTGTGGACAATCGGAAACCAGAAACAGTAGAGTTATGGCATAAAAGATTTGGCCATTTAAATGGAAACTCTTTAAGAAAATTGAATTCAGAGAATATGGTAAATGGAATATCCAATATTAATTCAACCAATATTAATTGTGAAACATGCATTAGATCAAAACAAGTTCGAGAGAAATTTCCAAGGAAAAATGAAAAATCTGCAGTTGAATTGCTAGAAATAGTTCATTCGGATATCTGTGGTCCAATGAGAACAGAATCATTGGGAAGAAAGAAATATTTTGTAACCTTTGTGGACGATTTTTCTAGAAATGTTTGTGTAAAGTTTTTGAGAAATAAATCTGACTATTTGGAGTCTTTTAAAGAATTTAAAATTGCAGTTGAACTTGAAACTGGAAAAAAGATTAAAGTTTTAAGAACTGACAATGCAAAGGAAATGATAAGCAGTGACGTCAATAAGTATCTTGTGTCCAATGGTATCAAGCACCAACTTTCTGCTGAGTATACACCGCAACAAAATGGTGTCGGGGAACGTATTGAATAAAACTAAAACTCCATTCGAACTTTGGACTGGCAAAAGGCCCAATGTGAAACATTTGCGTCAAATAGGGAGTAAATCCTACGCTTTGAATAAGAAGCCTGGGAAAGGAAAATGGCAACCTAGAAGTGAGGAATATATTTTAGTAGGCTATTGTGAGGAATCTAAAGCATATAGATTCTGGAAAAATGTCGAAAGGCATATTGTAAAGAGCAGAGATGTAAAGATTATTGAACGACAATTTTCAAAACCTGTTATAGACGAATTTAATTTTAATAAAAATGATGACGTAATTGAGTTTTGATTGAATTTTAAGATGGAAATTTGCCTCATTGAAGATCAAACACAGGATGTTGAAAACGAGGTCGAAATTTTCGAAGATTCCGTTGAACAATTATCCGATACTAATGGAAAACAAGATCAACCAAAAGCCTTCGATTCTATTAAATATTGTCTGAGATCATGGACAGATAAAAGTCAGGAAAGTGTTCAGATTTGTATGGAGGACACACCAAAATCTTTAAATGATATTGAAAAGTCTGAATTTAAAAATGAATGGATGATTGCAATGCAGAGTGAATACAATTCATTAATTAATAACGAAACTTGGGAACTTTCAAGATTGCCTATCGGACGAAAAACTGTAGGCAGCAAATGGGTGTTTACTATTAAATATTATCCAGACGGAACAATTGATAGGCGAAAGGCTAGATTAGTAGCCAAAGGATATTCACAACAGTTTGGTGTTGACTATATGGATACGTATGCTCCAGTAGTTCGGCAAAGTTCACTAAGATTGATTTATGCTTTAGCTGTTGAAAATAATTTAATTTAAATTTAAAACAAAGACAACTGGACGTGTCAATCGCTTTTTTAAATGGAGAAATCGATGAAGAAATCTATATGGATCAGCCAGAAGGTTTTATTGAAGAGAAAAATTGCGATAAAGTATGCAAGTTAAAGAAAGCTATTTATGGATTAAAACAAGGTGGTCGTCAATGGTTTAAAAGGATTCATTAAACTTTTTGGATTAAAACAATCTAGATATGAGCAGTGTATTTACTTTAAAAACGAAGATTCAAATACTATTCTTGTGGCTCTCTATGTGGATGATATTGTAATCGCTTACAACAATGACGATTTTCTTAACAGTTTTTTGAATGCATTACAAAATAACTTTGATATTAAGGACATGCTACAACCAAAACACTGCATTGGTTTATGTATTGATTATAATGATGGTAAATTATCTATTTCCCAACCGGGATATATATCTAATTTGGTGAAAAAATATGGTTTAGAATATTGTAAAAGCACAAAATTACCAATGCAATCCAAAAATTTCCGGAGAGGCGGAAAAGGTGGAAGAAATTAAGTACCAGGAACTTATAGGATCTTTACTTTATGTGTCGTTATATAGTCGACCAGATATTGCTTGCAGTGTTAACATGTTATCACAATTTTCAAAGGACCCTAGAAGACAACATTGGAATTGTGCTATACATATACTTAAATATTTAAATACCACTAAAAACGTAGTATTGTGTTATAGAAAAACATGTTCTAACATAACTGGTTTTGTTGACGCTAACTGGGCTCAAGATGTTAATGATCGAAAATCACAAACTGGATTTTGCTACATACTTGCTGGTGCTGCAGTTATCTGGGAATCTAAGAAACAAAAAGTAATTGCCACTTCAAGTGCAGAGGCCGAGTATTTGGCTCTTAGTGAAGCAGCCAAAGAAGCAGTTTACTTAGGATATATTTTAAGCGAATTGGGATACAAAGAGCCTAATCCAAAATGTATTTACAACGACTCGCAAAGCGCTCAACACATGGCAAAGTTTGGTTCACACCATTCTAAAACAAAAAGCATATCGACTACAAATATTACTTTATTAAAGATGCTGTAGAAACACAGGTTGTTGAAATTCAATATATTTCAACAGATGTAATGCCAGCAGATTACCTTACAAAACCTGTTCCTAAAAATAAGCACTATTTTTGTAGTAAAGCTTCTGGTTTAATATTTGAAACAAATACAGATTGAGGAGGTGTGTTAAATTTTCAATTTGTAGTTGTTTTAAAATATACTTTATGTTGAATAAATTATTTTAGATCTACAGTAGAACTCCAATTATCCGAACTCCGATCAACCGAATCGCTGATTATCCGAATCGCTTTTGTCTTGTGTAAAACAGCTTACTTTGACCGAGATGTATAGGAAACACTGAATTTTTTATGTACTTTTACTTCTTTTTACTTTACTAATGCATACAATGCCAAAAATAAGCTCTTTTACTTTAAAATCCCCTTTTTTCAGTCCAATTATCCGAATTTGTTATTATCCGAATGTGGTCCGGTCCCAATTGATTCGGATAATTGGAGTTCTACTGTAATTAACTTTGTTCTACTTGTAAAATAAAAAGAAAAATTTTTTTATTCAATAAAAAGCTATTGTATCAAAAAGACGTGAAGTCTTATAATTTAACATAGAATGTAGTCGCCTCAAAAAGACTTTTAGAAATTCATACTCTTGGGGGGAACAACAGCATCGAAAGAGGACAAAATTGATACTATTGTCCAGGGCAAAATAGAATCATGAAATTGGGTGGGTAAATTCACATATGTATTGGTGAGGAATGAGGAGGAATGAGAAGGAATTTGCAAATATTCCGGAGGAGAAGCGAGAGAATGAGGATAAAAATTGTGGACGTTGCTATTATGACGTAGCCATGCGAAAGGTATATTCCAAAAGCTCTACTTTTGAAAACAGTTAAAAAAGGAAGAAACGTGGTGCATTGCGTCGGAACAAATAACTGTTGTAATGATGGAATTGAGACCGTAAACTCTTTTGTCGATGTACGTTGAAGAAAAATTTTTTGAAATTTTATATTGAAGAAAAAAAAATTGGAAAATAGCTAAAGCTGAAATCATCAGAACATTTATCTTACCTGGCAGTTACTCAATTTTAAGAGACATTTGAAAATGGTGCTTTCATGAAAAAGAAATAAATGGGACAGAAATTGAATCACAAAATTGAGAACGAATTTAAGGTAATTTGTGTAGATATTTTCCCCAGTATTATAAGGCAATATCATTGATAAGAATTTAAGTGAGTTCAGGCTATGAATTAGTGAATATCATGCAAAATCAAAATTTCGATTAATCTATCAATATGTACAGGTAAATTTGGTACAACCCCTTGGGAGACATGGATATAAAAATATATGGCTCAAATCGGTCATTTGTATGGGGGATTCCTCCCATAATATAGAGAATTGTAAAGCTACTTAATAGGTTATGGATAACAGAGGATTGATAACAGAGATTGATCGTAAAATTTGTGAATTTATATGGAAGGCACCAGAATAGGTGGGCAATGTGCTCGTTTTCCAATCTAAGACCCTACCATGGCAAATGCTCAACGGGTGCCAAAGTTAACTAAATTTAATGTAACCGATTGGAAGATATGAAGTCAATGATTTATCCGTTAATGAATAGGGCTAACTGGCCGACGTTTTCCAATTTTAACAGGAGCTATAAACAATGCAATGGATACAAATTTGGGTTGGGGCAGATTATGGGTCAAGGGTTACCTTCTGGGGCGTACCAAAAGGGATGGACTGATATAGCCCATTTACAACCCCCGGCTACGACCTTGAAAAATATTAAGCTGTGCTATGTTTTGAAAAGTTCAAAAAAACTTTGCGGCAGTAATTGCGTCCACCGTCAAGCCATCCTGCCACCTCAAGCTCATATATATGAAAACCTCACACAAATTCCGATTAAAAAAAATTTTGTCATTGGCATATTGACAACGCTACGTAATATTGGCCTTAAACCTACCTCGTTAAAGAAGTTAATGAGTTATGCTGTGTCTTCTATTGTTAACCAAAATTTAAAATTTCTAGTTTTGTATTTTATTCCTAAACTCATTTTCATTACTTCCTTCAGCGTAAAAAAATATGGTTGTACTCGGAATAATTTTGCTCTATGTTTGAAATTGCATTTGAAGGTTTATTTTTACTTTTTTTTATGCGTAGAGGCATGTTTAAGAAAAGCTAATCTATTATTTCCTTTTTTAATAAGTTTATTTCTTTGATTTTTGTCTACCATTTTCAACAAGTAAAAGCAATATAAACAATGGTAAAACATCATAAAAAGTACAAGTTTTTAACACATTTCTGCTTCTCATAAACGGTAGAAATTTAATATATATCTTCTTTTTTTGCCTTATTAAGCATTTTCATTAAAGTCAAGTTCGTCGTCAAATTTTAGCAATGTCGTAAAAAATATTTTATAAGGATTTAAGTTATTTTGATACATATTTTGTTGCGAATAAAATGAAATAAATGTAATTATTTTGTTACAATTTAAAATATATGTTTAAGTTATAGTAAAAATAAATTATTTTTCCAACTGGCTTTACTAATCTGTACCTTGTGCGTTGTGAAAGTGGGATCGTGTTACACTAGATGACATTAGGAAGGTAAAATTTCGCACCCAAAAACTGTTTACACTGTTTTCTGTTTGTTTGACTCCGTACTGTTTAAGAGTACGGAAAAACTGAACACCAGCAACAATGTTCATGAATGGAATCTATGGAATTGTAACGTCGATTCCGTTCTGGTAAATTGTCGAAAACGTCTATGAAATCGGTAAGTCCGACCGTCATATAAACGTTGTTTTTATTGCTCAGAGGCTGAACATTGCACGAAAAACCATTTGGAATCGCTTGAAAAAAGCTGGATACAAACGGAAGCTAGACGTATGAGTGTCTCACAAGAACCATTTAGAATCGTCGCAAGTCGGCACAAACTGTAGCCAAGCCAGGATGGATGGTTTGGAAGGTTTGTGTTCAGTAGGATTGGTGGGGAGTACTCTACTATGAGCTGCTTCCCTACAGTTAAATCCTTAATTCGGACTTGCACTTTCAGCAATTGTATCGTCTGAAGTAAACAATTGCCCAGAAGTGGCTGATTTTGACCAATAAGAGGGAAATTGTGCTCAATCAGGACAAAGGCAGGTCACATACTTCGATAATTATTTCTTATGTATCCACCTTGTGGTCCAGGACTGGCATCAAGTGAATGGCTTGTGTGGCATCAAGTCAATGGCTTGTGAAAATCGACTGCCTTAATTTTTGCCAATACAGACGAGTGTTTCTTCGAAAGAGGCCTAAAGCATTACCTTCAAAATAATTATTATAGTTGCATTCTAAATATGAGAAATAAATCCTTCAATGTCAATCAAAATAGTGAATTTATTTTTATATTTTTAATCCAGTACTTACTATTATTATTGTTATTTTTATTTGTATACCAAAATTTCGAGCTCGGGGTCAAGTCGTTGTCTTCTTATCCAGGCAGATGACGCCAAAATTCTACGCTATCATGCAGCGAAAATTTAGTTGTAGTTGTGTTTATTTATCAACACAGAAGGCGATCGATCCTCAAGAAGGGTGGAAAAATCTTCGCCTTGAGATTGTACTTCTCACAATGACATAAAAGTCAAATATTAATCATATCAATTTATGTTTCTATTAACTTCTTCGGTAACAACAAATGCATAATATGTAAGGTAGTCGAACATTGGCTTTGCCTTCTTTGAGACATATCAGCAAATAGAGATAAGACATTGTAAGAACATCCAAGCTCGAATGAAGATCAGTTAGAAACGTGGGCTTCAGAAGTAATGTTATGATTTCGTTCAGCGTTTCAAAGCTATACTGGTGAGCCCCCAAAAAATGTTTGATTATTTTTGAAATGTTGAATTTAAAGTCAGCGCAAACTGTTAAGTACAAATAAATTTCTTTTTGAGTGAAAAATTTGATGATTTCAAAAGAATCAGAATCACTTCTGCTAAGTGATTTTCAGAGATCTATAAAACGTTTTCATGTAGCCCTTTGTATAACCATTGCAGTTTAATTTGATAATTTTCCTTGTATTGCTTTTATTTATTACTATTATTATTATTATCCAGTTATTTATTATCTGATTCGTCAGAACTTTGAAATTGTTGATTCTTTAATCTTGAGACGTATTTATACCGACGTTGCACAACAGTTCGTGTACTTTTGGTTGAACTGTTAGCGAAGTAGATCCCATAATCACCTAAAAAACAGTACAGGGTAATGTAGTTAATGAATTACATTTCGAATTGCTTCATCACGCACCTTATTCGACAGATTTAGACCTCTCGGACTATTTTCTATGTCCAAGCTTGGAAAAATGGCTCGATGGTAAAAGATTTTCCAACAATATAAAGGTGGAGTCTGCTGTTGATGGCTAATTTAAGGAGTTTGACAGTACCATAAACAGGGTATAGAAGCTATTGAATATTGCTGTATCGAGCTAAAAGATGATTATGTTGAAAAATAAAGGTAATTTTCCCAACCTTTTTGTGTCTTCTTTGTTAGGTCGGCTGGTTTTGCAAGTGGTATCATATGCACCGTCACCGCCATAGTTTGCTCACACGAATATCGTTCGCATCGTCTTAAGTTCAATCCAGCAATGTATGAATGGGCGGCAGACATCTCGATGTGTCTGACGAACATTTCGAGTAGCCGATTAATCGGCAAGTCTAGTTAATGCTTTTCAAACTGTAGATAGGCGCGTGCAAGCTGACTGAATGTAAGAAACTCTTCCATATTCCACTCACGGGATACAAGGGAATTTGTGTCTTGACTTTAAATAAGTAATTTTACCTAGTTATAATTCATTGTAGAAGTATTCATAGGGTATTGTGGATATGGTCCTTAAATGTACACTTACTGCGTAATATTAACTTGGTCAAAGCTTTGGTGTATGCAAAATTATCATTATCTTTAGTTTCCGGTTACGAGATGCGGGTGTTGCACTTTTCTAACTTCGAAAGTACAGCGGCACTCCCGCGGCTCATATACTTATACTTACATAACAAAAGAGCGGATATGAGGTTGGAGATGCCAACTAACCAATTTGCCAAACTTAAAAAAAATTAAATTACAGAAGATTTTGCCAAAGGTCTAAGGTTATAGGTGATGTGTGCATGATTGGTGCAAGACGATGACGCGGCTTCATCATCGCAATTTTAAATATTGCTGATATTCAATTAATGGCGGAATCTACAGCGCTGGTGAATTTGTCGAAAATGTTGTCTCCCCAAACAAATCATCGAACTGACTTCAGACATTTTTCAATAATCCTACAGAATTTCCCCGATGTAGATCGTGGGACAATGCACCGGTAACCAAATTACGTTACTTATATGTATTTGCTTACTTAGACATATACATATATATGTATATTTATCTCTTTAACCCTGCACGTGGAATTTAATTACAAACGCTTCGGTTTTCAGTGCACCTTTTCCAGTTCCAGTTTTATTTCGTACTGAAGCGGTTGATTCCGTCTGCGCAACATTTTGTCTTTTCACGTATTTCTATAATTGTCTCTGATCATGTGTTACTCACGAATAATTCATAAGTAACTCATAAGTAAAATGACCAGTAATGGCCATCATTTAGTTTTCAATAAGTAATGAGTAGGCGGTTTCTTCCATTGATAACTGCTGTGGCTCATAAGAAACCAAATATTGTTCATTACTCACTAGCGGTGGCTCACTGGTAGAGGATGTTACTAACGAACCACAAGTGGTGAGTGACGCTCTGACTCACTTCTTATGTTTGCAATATGTGAGTAAAGGCCCTTTACTCATTGCTCACGAGCAATGAATGATTCACTTTACTAATAAGCTACTTTCAAACTATAGGACGAACACATTAGTAATTTAAATGAGGTTTAATTTTACTGAATTTCAGTAATTTCCTAATAATATCAACTCTTTTTAGTTTGCCGCTGAAGTCGATAAAGGAATGCGCGACTTCTAAGTCTATTAAACGTCGAATACGCAAGCATACGTAAATATATTAGGCTCAAATAATTGTGATACAATTGTAAGGAAATCCAAATCTGTATCGTTAACCATTTTCTCTAATCAATCAATAGTCTTCAGGTATTCCCCATCATAGATGTCTCAGTTCATGCCTTAAGCCTTGTTGTTATGGACACAATCTTCTTGTATCAATGCATTGACTTTTGTTGGACAGATGCCTCTGCGAATTTGTGTCTGTCCGTGCTATTGTGGTATTTCTATTTGATTTGCAATTTATGTGCTGAACGCTCAGTTCGATTTGGAAATGTTTGTATCTTGGCTTAAGTGAGCTTATGTGAATTTTGTTTGGTTTGGAATGAAATGACAGTTTCATTGATAACCTTTGGAGAGGATGGGTAGGGCGTTAAAGCTTATGATGCTCTCCCAAAAGCTTGTAGTTGATATCATTTATTGGTAGTTTGCCCCTATATAGTGATTGTGCAAATTCAATTACTAATTGGATTAGAAGAGTATTGACATGGTCCCTGTGTTTGGATTCATAGTATTCCAGACAGAGAATTTGTGGAAGTAATTTAAATATAACTCTTAACTGACAAGTATAAAACAACTTGATATTTGTGATTATATCTAAGGACGAAAATCTGACTCCAGTTATATGTGGGCATTATCAAGCAAATACATGTATCTTTATTTTTTATTTTGGGTAATATTTCTTAATAAAATAAATATTCCCATATTCTTTTCAGAGTATATTTTTCCTGCGTGTAAGACACGATTGAGAATGATTGAGTCATGGGCTCTTACTAGTAGGCGCTATACCTTAGTAAAGCTGATTCAAACAAAAATTACCAAGGTTCTCCCGGTCGAAATAACGGTTTTAGTGAAAATCAATTGGTTAAGTTAATCAATTGGTTGTTAAGTGTTAAGATTTTATATCACACAGCAGAGAAAAATTCAAATGAACACGAAATTTTCCATTTTTGTTTGAAAAAATTATCAAAGACATCGATATGTTCCTTTTAAATTTGAAAAAATTCCTTTCGGATTTGGGATTTATCTTTGAGAAATTCAGAAATTTTCGAATGAAACTGGAAAATTTTCAAATTTTGCAGCTGTTGAGAATTATAAAAATAAGTAAAATAATCTTGGGATGTGTGGAATGTGGCATCAGAACAGAGGATTGAAGAATTAGTAACGACTTTAGAGCTTATTGTTATATGTGGATAATCCCTCATGAGATAGTAAATATCATTGAAATTTGACATAGAATGAGCCATTAGCCACGTTGAAACGAATGGCCGAAAATAAAGCCAAGTTAAACCGAAGGTGGAAAACTCAGGGTGGTGTCCCTGGAAAAAGAAATTGCCGTTGTAAAAGCTCTAGTAACGGCAGATAAAACCAGAACTGGTCGACATTTAACAATTTCGAAAAGACAGGATATGGCTCTAGGTTTTTAATAAGGACTTCAAACTTGCATTTCCGAAAGAATGCAGGTGTGTTGATATGATCAAAAATACAACACACAGAAGGAAGCTGTTAAAGTGCCAAGTAACTTTGTGTTTTAGGACTCCGTCTGTCTAGCTGACTGGTTTGCTCGATAACTGCCGTAAATCAATACAAAACTTTCTAAAACTTTGTACAGATTTCTGGTACCTCTAATACAAATTGACCCATTTTTCGAACTCGTATAATGCAGAAACCTATGGTTCTCTCTTTGTGTTTGTTTATACAGCTTGACAAATTTTAAGAAAACGTAAGAATTAACTGCGCCGCTTTTGCTGCCTCTCATACAAACGACAAATTGACTCAAAAGCGCGTAGGTTCATATATATTATTCGGTTAAACTAAATTGAGTTAGATTTGGTACACGTCTGCTAGAGTGAAGTCTGAGAATGACATGAACCGCATAGTCATACTCCTTTTGGTACATCCAATGCATGTTAACAGAACTGCGGAAATTAAATCTTGCCTCTGAAATTTCTTATTATTTGGCTGTGATAGTTTAGATTTGTATTCATTGCATTGATTTATAAGATTTGGTAACATTTGAGAAAAATCTATTAAGTAACCATGCTCTTGTAACCCATTCTGCTACCTCTCACAACCTATATATTTCCACCTTCACATAAATTCAGTCAAATTTTTCCAAATGCTACAAAATAAAATATAATTAAGGAATATACTCTGGGCTAAATTTTAATATTTTTTATATATACCTATATTTACAAAAACAGAAAGTCACTACCTTCTTTGCAATTGTTTTCAATTTCATTTGAATATTTCTGAATTTCTTTTTATTATTTATTATTTTATTGAGAAATTTTTCAAATTTGTTTAGAATTTACTCGAATAAAAACTTAAAATGATATCAAATTGAAAAACTGAAGAAGCAATTGTTGTGAAACACCGTTAGGATACATACTCGTATATATTTTGAAGCATTTCAGAGAAAATTAAAGCATAAATAAACTTTTGTAATAAAAGTTGACTAACTTTATATATATATAATATATAACTTTAACTAACTAACTTTATATATATATAATATATATATATAAAGTTATAATATATATAATATAATTTTTAAATAAAATTCTTTATAATATCATTTTTAAATTGTCTGCATCAATCTTCGAATGAGTGAGTCATATTCCACATTATCATATGTATAGTTTTATGATCATAATGATTATGTAAGTGATGAGTGAGATGTTTTCAATTAGGGTTACGAACAATCTTTTAATTTCTGTTTCGAATAATCTGAAGTTTGTTAATGAAGCTTTTTGAAGTTTTCGCATATTATATTTGGCTAGATATGGGAAATGTCATTATTGGAGTAATGCATAATAAAATTTTGTTTTTAACAGTCAAACATGATTGACGGTTAGCCAAAGGAAATGAAACTGTCCCACAGTTGATGATTTTTGTATAGACATTTTCAACGCGTTTTCAAAGCGTTAGTTTGGAGTCAATTGTTATCTCATTACATTTCATTAAAGTTATAATTGAGTGCTTAGAATTCGTTCCGGAGATTTGTTAAATGGGAAAATAATAGTTTGAGTTTTTTCATAATTGACTTTAATTTTCCATTTCATAAAGTATTTCTAGGTGCATTTTAGCGATACAGATAATTGTTTGATTACCGCGTTTGTCGGTGCCGGTGTCGTCAGCATGAAGCGCCACATCATGGTTTGTTTTGATTGTAATATCAGAAGTGCGCAGAGAATGCAATATGGATGAAAAACTGACTTTCCGGCAGTTCAGCGGGGATGCCTCTGGTAGTTGGTAGGCTGTGGTCAACGAAGACAGAATATTTTATTTTCCAAAAAACTGTTAATTAATTTCCATAATGCTAAATAGAATCAAATGCTTTTTCATTTCTAGTAATACGACACCAGTTTGTCGTCTCTGTCTTGATTTGATGGACAGTACATCGAAAACCAAATTTAATTTTATTGATTATACAGCTTCGTCCAGTATAAGCCATAATATGGCTCCCTGTTGTAGTTAATACAGCGTTAGCTTAGCAAACTAATTGGTCTGTAACAGCTCGATAATGTTGTGACCTTTTCATTCATAGCCGCTGGTATGACTTTTGCATTTTTGAATATTGATGAAGAAAGTATTAACTGCAGCATGCGTTTAGAAATCGACATATTTAAGCGATGTTATTGTTATTTTTCAAATTTTCTGCAATCTCTGGTAGATAAATGGAATATATCGGTGTGCCCTTTTCGGTAAATTCTATACAAATTGAGAAATTTCCAGGAATTCAATTTACCGCCTGCAACACCTAATTTGTAGACTGCATACTTACAATTCTGTCCACGATTAACTACACTATACGATATTACAGATATATCTTGGGTTTATATTGTTTTATTTACTTGCAGTAAATTCTGTCATATTGATATACTTAAGGCTTTGTTAAGCAGTGTCTGGTGACGAAAATAAAAAGCAATGCCAAGCCTGTTATGGTGCTTTCTTTACAAATTGACCGTTTTCTCTAAATTCAAGATTTTTTGTGAAAATTTCTAATTAGTAATAGTGCTTATTTTGCCGACTGCCATATGAATTATATATTTAAATTACACTAAATTTAGTATAAATTATCAGGAATCGATCGCAATACTAGTCTCCTTAGGAACTTAAGACTTAACAAAAGTTAACGTTCGTTAATTTCCAAGCGGAAGATTTATAATTTTGCTAATTTTGTTGTAGGTTTCAGAGCATATATTAATAAGAATGTGACTTTCCACGCCCCTTCGTACATAGACCGAACTTTTCTACGTTTTTATTCTTATGCTTTTACCCGGATGAATGAAGGCATATATCATTTGATGCGGCAAAAATGTAACATTCAAAAGGAATCTCTGTACCAAACATATTTAGTAAATTCTGTAGTCGATTGAGTGATATCCATCTGTCTGTGTGATGAGCACGATAACTAATATTTTGCTAGGCCGTAACTGGGGATTGCAAATGGGCTAGAACGACCCACCCCTTCTTCTACCTCCCATAAAAATTCACTGATTTTCGCAAGTTTAATTTCCTCCCTGTAGATTATCATGCGCAACCTGCAATAAATTTTAATCAATTTCACTGTTTTATAATATTTGGGAAAGTTTAAAAGACACCACACCCATTCTAGTACCTCCTACATAAATAACTGATTTATATATGTCTTAAATATAGTTGCTCTAAATGTAATCAAATTTGGTGCACGTTCGCATTTCGGGGTAGTAGCGTCTCAGATGTAGAAATGTTTAAATTCAGTTATACGTTGCTGCTGACCTGAAGTGTAGCTTCGGTTATTTTTTATTAATATTTTTAGAATTTGGCTTTCAATTTGCAGTAGCAGTAATAAAAATTTCCCTACACTATAACGTCATGTACGGTTCGAATAGCGAAAATATAATGTCGAATTCATTGTTTTAATAAAGGTTTTTAGTACTGGCGTACAATTGCTCATATGATATGCTGTAGGAGTATAAGCATGCTGATTCATCTATAGGTAGTACCAGCTCAATTTGTTTCAAAGGAATCTGCTGGACAAATGATTATAGTGCTAATGTGAATTTATTTATTAGCACGAAATGTAAGTGTAATATATGGATAAATAATGTGTTGGAGTTTAATACGCATTACTTTTATTGTTTCTCAGGATATCACCGCCACACCATATTTATATGACGTTAAGCTCATCTTGTACTAACTCCACAAAAGTGCATATATCTTTATACGCTGCCGCGGTTGTGGGGCCATCAGCACAAGCAAGAACTTTGGTATTTGTCAATGCGATCATGAAATCAATTATGTGCGGAGTGTGCATTATAGGTCCTAATTTTGACCCTTGTGATACCACATTGTCCGATGAATGTAGATCGCTAACTTTCTGGCTTATCATTACACCTGCATTTTTGATAATCATAGAGCTCAGTATTCCTTAATTATTGCAGTTTTTTAAACATTAACATAGCTCCTACTGGTACCTCCTTTATACATGACAGATTTAGCTCACATACTCTTAAGTTTATGTTTTCTATTCGTTTGCATTGCGTTCGAACAAGTTTAATGTAAGTAAAGCCTTTAGCAAAACTAAGTCTGAGAATGGCAATGGATTGAATTGCTACTAACCTTATGGTACCCGATATGAACTAAAATTTATTGTTTCTTCTGTAATTTCGAACTAATAGACTGCAGAAACCTGAATTTTTGTCTATTGTTTTGGACTATTAGCTTGGAAAAATTTAGAAAAATCATCCGAATAACCGTCGCTCTTTTGAAATTATCACACAAAAAACCCATTTAGCCCCGATATACTTATATTCATTGTCTTCTATACAGTTAACATAAATTCAGCCACGTCACGTTTTGTCACGCCATTTCCAGTACCTCCGAAATGCATTTATCTTCCTGTGACTCCTAATGTGTAAGATGTAGGAAACTAACTTTTTTATGATTGATTGAAGATTGGTCGAGTTATCTAAATTTAGTCCTTCTCATAGAAACACTAATACATAGATTGCACTAATACTTAAGTTTTTTTTTCGATTACATTATATTGTAATGTTTGATAAAGTTACCGCTTCTTTTAGGACGTCTAAACTATCAATCAATTTGCCAATAATTTTTCTAAAATTTCTAAAAAAAGAACATGTAATTAGAAAACTGTGGATACGCGGTTCCCTCCTAACAAAATATTATAAGCAGAATCAAGTTCCCCAGTCTGAAGATTTAATTTGGAACTTAGGTTCCGGGAGAGAGATTGGAGGTTTTGTGGAAGAATTAAGGTTCTTATCGGGATATGTATACTTGCGAGGGGGTTTCGTAATGGAGATGAAAAGTTAACTTACATTATTTCAGGTTTTATTCGCATATTGAGTGCGGCTGGCGAAGTGGTCTGGTTGGCGGCTGGCGGAAAAAGAGATCAAGTATCCCGCTGATTTCAACCAAGAGACCTCCGTGCCCCGCTGGATTGACATATGGGCGTAACAAAATAGGGGTTTTTATAGTTACATGGTTGTTTGAAGGGGCCCTTACACAGGCAAATAAATAGTTAATGTTTACAATTTATAATATTTACAAACTGTTTCATATAAGCAATTCAGTGCAATTCAACTTAATTCAGTATAACTTGATTGAATGAAATTTTAATTCAGAACAATACAATTTAATTAAATGCAGTTCAATTCAAAAATTCAATTTAATTCATAATTTTAGAATTCGTAATTTACTTTACTTTTCAAATTAATTTTTCAATTCAATTTTAAATTCATAGTTTAATTTACTTAACAAAATTCATTTTTGAATTTAATTTTAAATTCATACTTTAATTTACTTTTCAAAATTAATTTTTCAATTTTTTTTAAATTCATACTTTAATTTACTTTACAAAATTCACTTTTCAATCCTTGGTAAAGAAGGATTAACTGCTTTCAAGACCGAGTGTGCTTCACGAACGAATCATATTAAAGAGGTGTTAGTGGGATAAATCGTCGATCTTACACTTCATCGAAGTTTAAATAATATCCGCATTCCATATTTTGTTATTTTTATTTTCATATTCCTTGCCCTTCGCGCTTCCAAGCAGGGCATAATGTGCAGTTACAAATAATTCGTCAGTGGAGGTTTATCAAGGTGAATGGTGAGGGTGAAAGTGAAACATTTGCGATCGCAGAGTTGACATCCTGTTTGAAATAGGGAATCCCAATTTTGTACGAAAATATTTACGTTATCGTCAGAGTCGTCGTTCGCA
The DNA here is from genome assembly GCA_019455685.1 of Philornis downsi. NCBI lineage: Eukaryota > Metazoa > Arthropoda > Insecta > Diptera > Muscidae > Philornis > Philornis downsi. The sequence goes on along the minus strand of JAHXMU010000027.1, from coordinate 3,580,061 downwards.
TAGAAGTGGAATGTTTAGAATACGAACGAATTCGCGGTAGAGAAACAGGCTGTTATTTTCATTGTCTCTATGCAAAATATAGTTAACAGATTTTGATTTGTTTTCGAATAAGTTCTCTCTACTACTTTTCATTCAATTTTGCAGCGATTTCATCATCATAATTTGTTGTCGCTAGATTATTTTGGAAGATTTCTGTGTTTACATAACCGCGAAAGATTAGAATTCTGTTTCAGATTCATTTCGAATTCATCAACTTCAGTGACAAAAGACCTCGGGTTGTAATGAAGTTGTCGATAGGTTCAATAAACAAAAATACTTTGCATTGCACTGCATAATTTTATAAATATTACATTTCATCTCTTCATGTACATAGTGGTTAATTCCAGCACCCTTTGAGTTAACATTGCATTAAAATTCCTTTTTGCATATAAGTTTATTTCGTCAAACATTGCATTTGTTTCGGAAAGAATTATAACATTTATTTGGTCTGCTATTGTGTTTATAAAGTGATTTTAACAATAATTTTTATTCATGCCAATCAACACAACACAGGTCACTTATGTCAATATTTTTTCTAATCTTTGAAATGGTCATCTTCTGGTATGGCATTCAGACCGCGCTGCAAACGTCTCAAAACGGTGTCCACGAACTGATCGTTTGAGTTTAAGAAATGTTCAGAAGTCACACGGTATTACATCCAGCGAATACGTTGTGGAGTTTTGGAGCGATATTATGTGAATTTTTAGCGAAAAGCATAAGAAGACCCACTACAATTTGAGATGATTGACATAACATTAAAATAATGTTCCTTTTTGACAATTTGGTCCTGCCGAAGAAGTTCACAAATAATTAGCGTAACCTTGATCTGGTTAACCAGGCCGAGCCGCTCTTCGTGTTCAACTCGTTAGCGACCTTTTTTGAACTTGTAAACATTTCTCTCCGACAACCTCAGTTCTCCAAATGCCTTCTTTCCGTTTCGGCAGAATTCCATTAATTAAACTTAATTTAATGCAACTTATTTACTAAAAAAATCACACATTGTTGAAATTACCGAGATCATATCTTGCGTTGTACAAAATCAAGCATAGTTCATACCTTAGTGCCGTCTATTATGTGAAATTGAAAGCAAATGTTTGTTACTATGCTAATTTAAAAGAAAATCTTCTGAGAGTAATACGAGAGTTACTTCAGAATAGGTGATAATAAGATAAAAAGTGTAACTTAAAAAGGAGACGCGTTAGGAGCTAGATGCCTTAAAATGGGATATTTTAGGACGAAAATGTACACTAAAATCTAAAATAACGTTTATATCATACTTACGAAGTTAAAGCAGTTTTCCATGACTGACACTGTACTAAAATTGAATGTTAAATATTTTGTATAGTAATGTACAAATTGCAAACCAAACTTGCTATATTTTGGCCAACTGACATAGGGCGACATTATTTATGATTGAATTCACCAGTCCAGCTACTTTGACTATTATTATTTCTTACTTTTTGAGAAGAAAATTCAAATACTAAGCACCCTTTGAGCCTTTTTTATACGATGGCTGAGTTAACACCAATCTTAATGACACCACTTCCACTAATACTCCTTGGGTGGGTGAATGTCTCTCTAAAGCGTTTTTTTTTTTTTTTTTTTTTTTTGTATTTGTATTGTATTTGTATTTTACATACAATATACCTATACAATTGCAACATTTCAATTGTTGCTAGTTAAGAGTGGCGAAGAAATTAATTCATTTCCTATAATACGAAATGAATTGTTTAATTTCATTGGCAGTCTATTTGGTACTTTATAGCATATTCAAACCGAAATCGGTTCCAAATTTAATATTTTTCCATTAATTTCGAAGGTAAACTCATGGAATGTGAGAAACTCTCCCATAATTCGTGGGTGGCATTAATAGGAATTTGTTTTTTATTTGATTTGGGTATATTTAACAGACAAAAGGGGCATTATGAATCACTCGGTTCTCATCAAATATTGTAAATTAATGCGGAATAAAAGAAGCCAAATTTTGATTTACTGGAACCATCCTCTTCGAAATTATAGAGGAATCGTAGATTTCCTAAAATTGGAGAAGTTGTATGGTTCATTCCAAAAAAGACATTGCTCTTCAGTCCGTTCTTATTCACGTAATTAAGTTTGTTAAACCGCTAATTCGCACTAAATGCGTGGGAAGTTATGGACCTAACAGTATGTGGATTAATCGGCAAATTTTTACACAGATAGCACAAGAGCGGGTCGATATGATCCCAGTTACAATCTTCAGCTACAAAACTTTAGGCTGTGCCAGGTTTAAAGAGCTTTCCTAAAGGTTTACGAACCTTCTGCTGTGCACCAGCCACTCAAATAGGTGGGAATACCTATGAAAAAATAATTGGTGCTTCAACCTCTTCCTTCTGGAGGCTACATTTTTACCGTATCAATTATTATTTTAAGATCTGGCGTATCCATAACCTATGCTTTGTAATTTTAACTACATATAATTTTGTTCATCGTTTTATGTGAGATATATTTTTGCTATCACGTCAACTATCTTTAAATGTATAAGATTATTGACATGCTTGTTAAAATCTTTATTATCAAGTTGATGTTCATTATATATCTGATAGCGTCAAAAATAAATACATGCGCTTGCTCGATGTTCTGCCATGCAAATTATAACCATTATTTTACTCCAAATTTATAAGTTATTTTTAGATCTTGTATATCGTCTATTCTAACAAACCTACTTTTGTCAGACTGAATTCAATTCAAGTTTGCGGTTACGTAATTTTCACTGTGACACATTGAATTGTTTTGAAAAAACAAATTGCAAAATTCGCAACTTTTGAATCATCTTAAATATCGGTATTTGGGATACCATAAATTATACTATTGATTCCTGTAAAGAATTATATCGACTTAAGCATATTCGTTCACATGTTTGCTGAAAGAATAATAGAGGTTGCAGGTGGGAGACTGAAGTTAGCTTGAATCTATCAAAAACTCATAGTCATCCGAAGTTCAAAATATAAACTCTCCTCTTGAAAGACTTTTCAGAATTTTTTTTGTACCTTCACTCGGAGGTTATGACACCCAGAAGGAAGCGTTTAAAGTATCAAGTATATTTGACCAAAAGGGTTTCATGACGATGTCCCAAACGGACACTGACTTGACACAATAACTCCCTTAAATCCACACGGTACTTTTAAAAGCTTGGAACAGCCTAATATTTTCCAAGATCATAGCTGGGAATTGTATATGGGCTATGTTGGCCCACCCCTTCTGGTACATATCAAACAACCGATTTTCCAAAATTCAATTTCCTCGCTGTAACTCCCCATCCTCTTAATATGTAGCTACCCGAATTTCCACGAAAACTTGAAATAAATTCACCACCTGTTCTGGCACCTGCCGTACAGATGACCGATTTTACACATATATTCTTAGGCTCTTATCTTTAATGTAGTAGTTAAATTTGATACACATTCAGCATTTGCCAAAGTAGGATCTGAGAACGAAAAAGAAGCACATTCCATTCAATTCCCCTTAATTTATAATTTGTCGGCTGAAGTAGACTTTTTATCATTTACATTATTTTGGAATTCTCTGTGATATTAGATAAAATTGGGTCCAGTAACCAAGCACCCACAGTAATTTATAATTTTTTTTTTTCTTCATTCATTTTCTTTATTGGATCTTTCTTACGAAATTTACAATATGTATTCAAATCTTAATCCTATCTTAAACTAAAGTATCCTGCCATTGCCGGATCTTGTTTTTGGCGAACAGATCTGTTATCACCGGACCAAGTCTAGCGTGTCCTTTCTTTTTAGCCGTATATGACCGGGAAAATGCTGAAGGTTTTGAGCGAGTGGGTTTGAGTGGGAGGACAACTTCGATATATATGACCTGCTTAATTTTTTCATTTCCTCGGAAATATAAGGAATGTTTAAATCTTTGTGTATGTTATCATTCCTAACATACCATGGGGCACCACAAATTTGACGCAGTATTCTTGACTGTCTTCTCTGCAGCTTATTTATGTTAGAAGCCGATGCCGTTCCCCACAACTGGATGCCGTATGTCCATATTGGCTTCAATATGGTTTTGTAGATGGTGATTTTATTTTCCAAACTGAGAGTAGACTGGGAGCCAATAAGCCAGTGGAGTTGAGCCATTTTTAATTTCAATTGTATGATTTTTGAGTCAATGTGATTTTTCCAGGTGAGACGTCGGTCAAGGTGAATACCCAAATATTTGACATGGTTATGAACGGGTATGATACTACCGTGAATAGTGAGGGCTGGGCAATTGTTCTGTCTAAGAGAGAATGTAACCTGTACACTCTTAGTGGCATTTACTTTTATCTTCCACTTTTCGAGCCAAGATTCTAATGTGTGTATATGAGACTGCAGTTGTCTAGAAGCCATTAATGGGCAAGTGCTAGTGCTCATGAATGCAGTGTCATCAGCGAAAGTTGAGGTTTGAATTAGGGATTGCACAGGCTTGTCAGAGGTGTAGATGGTATATAGTATAGGGCCTAGTATACTGCCCTGAGGAACTCCTGCTGAAACTTTTCTTTGAGTTGAAACAGAGTCTTTCGATTTTACTACAAAAGATCGATCCTTCAGATAGCTCTCCAGGAGCTTATGGGTATTTGCCGGTAGAAAAGAGACTATTTTGTGGATAAGGCCTTCATGCCACACTTTATCAAAGGCTTGGGAGATGTCTATAAAGAGAGCTGAGCAATATTTCCGACCTTCGAAAGTTTTTCTGATCTGGGTTACTATACGGTGTACTTGTTCTGTCGTTCCATGACCCTTGCGAAACCCAAACTGGTGCGTGGGTATTACCTGGTTTGCTTCAATATAGGGGTACAATATTTGGAGAAGGATCTTTTCAAACAGTTTAGATAAAATAGAGAGTAAACTTATGGGTCGATAGGATGTAATTTGTGACAGTTCCTTTCCAGGTTTTGGGATCATTATTATTTCAGACAGCTTCCATGATTGAGGAAAGTAACCAATTCGAGGCATAGCATTAAATATAAATAAAACTAATTTGAGGATATTGTGGGGGAGTTCTGAAATCATTTTCGCTGTTATTTTATCGTGTCCAGGAGATTTATTCATTTTCAACGAAAGAACATTTTTCTTTAAGAGAGATAGACTTATTTTCATTGGATTTGTGACCATTGGGCTAATGATCGTCGGATTCACACGAGAGATTGTATCGTTAGGAGTAAATACTTCTTCCAGATGATCAGCAAATTCTTTTACTTTTTCATCACTACTCCTTGCCCAACCTCCATCTTTCATCCGTATTGGAGACTCCTGTGTTATAGGACGCTGTAGTTGTCTTATGGCCTTGTACAGGCTACAGTTAGTGTTTTGTGTGGCTCCTAGACGAGATAAATAGCGGGCTTCGGAGTTTTCTTTTTTTTCATCCAGAGTTGACCTCAGTTTTGACTTGCACTGGTCGAGACGAGCTTTGAGGTAGGGAGATCTGTGCTTTTGCCATCGTCTTCTCGCTTTCCTTTTCTCTTTGATTAGGGATTCAATATGACATGAGGAGTCATTTTTTGGTTTTGCATAGACCTTGTGCGGAGTTGCCAAGTTTACGGCAGTTGTCATTGTGGTAGTGAGGACGTTGATGGCAGACTGAATTTCATCTGGTGTTTTGAGAGAAAAGTTTTGCCACAGATGAGAGCTTATGTACATCTTGTATCTCAACCAATTTGTATGCCTGGTTGGAAAATGGTAAGAGATTTCCGGGTTTAAGGGAATGTTAAATACTGTGAGAATTGTGGGGGAGTGGTCTGATGAGAGGTCAAGGGAAGGAGTAACGATGATGTGTTCTCTTGTTATGCCCTTCATAACTGCAAAATCTATGAGATCGGGTGTTTTATTGAGATCCGTGGGCCAGTATGTTGGTTCACCTCCAGACAAAACTTTTAGGCCTGAACTCGATATAGCATTCAGCAATTGCCTGCCCCTGGGGTTGACGAGTCTAGACCCCCAGAAGGTATGTTTAGCATTGTAGTCTCCGGCTGCTATAAACTTGTCACCAAGAGTAGAGAAAAAGTGTGAAAACTGGTCTTCGCTTATAACATATTTGGGAGGGCAGTATATGGAAGAAACTATTATGTTTAATCCAGTTAGTGCAACTGAAGTGGCTTGTATGTGATCGGTTTTATATTCGCGTAGAGGGAAGTGCTTTAACTGATCATTAATTATTACAGCTGTTCCTCCACAAGCTCTGCCACTGGGATGTTTTGTATCGTAGGTTGAGTATCCATTTATTCGGAAGCAATTTTTTAACGAGAAATGAGTTTCAGAGACTAAGAGAATGTCAATATCTCGGGATCTCAAGAAATACTCTACTTCATTCTTATGTTGGGTGAGTCCGTTGGCATCCCAGTAACAAATTCTTATAGAGTTCATTTTCTGGTTAATAAAACTTGAATGAGCATATTCTGGTTTCGTAACATTTCTTGCATAATCCCCTCCATATTTGTCATGAAATTATTCATAGTTTTTATGAGGGATTCGATTGAGGTTTCAATATTGTTGTTCTGCGGAGGAGCTTGAGGGACCTGATTTTTCAGAGATTGTGCATATGTCATTTGAGTCGTCGTTGCTGAATTGACATTTGAGACTGATGGATCTGGATTTGGGATACACCCAAATTCTGGCATTTGAAACTGAGGAGTTTCCTGCCTTCTATGAGAGAGCTTCCTCCTTAGTTCTATATACACGGGGCAACCTCTATAATTAGCTGTATGGCTTCCTCCACAGTTTCCACATTTGTTCAGGCTGGGATCTGTTTTTGGTAACTTGCATTCTGAAGTTTTATGAATACTTCCGCATATCACACATACTGATGGTAATTTGCAGTAAGCTTTAGTATGCCCAAACTCCTGACAGTTTAAGCATTGAGGAGGGTCTTTGCGCGCTAGCGGTTCATCAACTGATACTCTGCGATGAAGCAGATATCTGAGATTGTAAATTGGGTGGGGTTCATTTTTTCCTTTCATGTGGGCATAGTCAAACGCTATTTCCACCTTAAACATGGGCTGAGGAGCCTTGAACTTATTGAGTATATTGTGAATGGATTTCACTTCGTAACCCTCATTTTCAACGGCCTCCTTTATTTCCTGTATGGGAACGTTGCTTTCAATGCCCTTGATTACAACTATTAGTCCCTTAGAGCTTTTGAGTTGGTAAGTGTAGTAATTCTTACGTTCCTGGTCAAAAAATTTGGAAACTTCACGATATTTTTCTTCCGTATATGTTTGAACTTTTGTCTCCAGCACCTTCCCCTTGCGCAGGGACACTACATGGAAACCGTCTTTACCAACTAAATGAGATAATCTGTTTACCAGATTGTTAGAGATAGCTTCCCTTAGGAATATTGAGGGAGGTTTTTGAGCTTTCTTAGGTTGTGATTGCAAATTTTCTTCTTCTGTGGCCAAAATTGCGTAGTAATTTTGACCTCTTGGGTCAACCTGTGAGGGAGGGATGTTTCTGGAATACTTCGAGTTTGGAAGTTTTTGGCTAGACTTTGGGCTCAATTTTCTTTTCAGAATGGGAAAGTAAACGTCTATCCCAGTTTGAACCGTTTCATTTTGAGGTTTTTGTTTCGGTATAGCGCCCTTCGAGGTCGATGTTGCCGGTTGAGTAGCACTCGCGAGAGTTGCCAGTATATCACCGTTTGCACAAATGTTAGGTGAAATATCGGGTATACTTTTAGGCGAAATCTTAACTTGGGGCGAATTGATTGTTTGTGGAGCATGGGAATGGGAAGTACTTACGGGCATACTTTTAGGCGGCAACATATTTTGTCCACTTGCCAAACTGTCATCATTGTTTGGAGAGATGTGAGCTGAGGGGGAATTCATATTGACACTAGTTTTCGCGGTTAGGAAGGCACTGTCATCTTTTTTGTTTTGGGATGCACTTTTCTGACACTCGTTTGCATTTATTGAGAGATACGCATTTCTGCCGTTAAGACTCAGACGTCTCTCTGAGTGTAAGACACTCATATAGGCACTTTTCGCCTTAAGATATGCGAAATGTAAACTATATTTTTTTGCAGATTTGTTGTGATTGTAATATTATAAATTGTATATTATTATCACTGCACTGGGGAATTTTGATTTAGCGTCTTCTGACTGAATATTTTTTGGGCTAAGAGTATATTTAACCTTTTTTATGATTCTTAGCCTAATGTAAATTTTCATCAGTTACGTTGCGTTATAATTCTAGGAATTTGTGAAAAAACAGAGGAAATAATTACGCCCTTATTGGTATCTTCCATACAAATTACTTTATTTAACTCATATATTCATAGATTTGTATTTTTCATTCAATTGCACTACATTTATTATAATTGAGCTAACATGCATTGTAATCTGCAAATAAAAATAAGTACACGCAAATTATCTGATTTACGGAAGATGGTGGTTCTTTCTACATTTCCAAAACGGGAATTCGTGTATCTTTTTAACAAAATGTCCTAATTGCAGACGTAGTCATCACAAAGTACTAATAAATTCGTGTGACGGTTTTGACATACCCACTTTTAGCAGGAATTTTTAGTAGGCTCACACAGGACCGAATTCACTTTCTTCAAAATCGGCCTCGTTCAGTTTTTTTTTCGTAATGTTTTTGAATTTAAAGGAATCGAATTTATATAAATTGAATGGTATAAAAATGCGCTTTGCAGTAGATGAACAGGACAAGTCAATATGTTGTATGACAGGATTAACCGTTTTTGGCACTTCCACTTGTTGTGTCTCATTCGTGAGACTACGACCATGAATCTTACATACGCATACAAAACAAGTTCTGAAGGAATAATTTTATTTTATTTACTTGGTTATTTATATCTCTAATACACATACAAATACAAAATACGAGAATGTTATGTATGTGAGGGGACAGTTTATGCACAATTTATTTAATAGCATAGATCTAATTGTGAGCGCGATTATTGGAAAATACTACAAATCAAGGAGCTTGTAAAATGTCGATGTTTTTGAGTATCCGATATTACCTAATAATTTATCACGTGGGACAGTGTGACAGTGATAGTGACAGTGGGATTATTTTACCTATATTTAGTGGTTAAATTGGGTAAATACAGTTTTGAGCGGTAAAATTAATTTTGTCATTGTGCTGTTTCAACTGCCGAGATAAAATTTTGGTGAGACAAATGTACTTCACCGCTGACATTTACGATTCTATTTTTTTGTAATTGAAGACTTTTACGTCTGTTTTTTTTCCGCACACATACATATACAGCATGTCATATTTAGACGCAACAGGTATTCGACAAGGCAGCCTAATAAAAATGAACTGGTACCATAAATCCACAGAACACCTTAAACGAATCATCATCCACTCTGCGATCAACTTCATACGATGTTTTTTTTATCTGTAATGAAAATTGAAGCAAACATGTTGCACTAGGAAAATTTTCTTAAGCGGCAACGGCAACCTTTGTTGGTTTTCAACAATGAAATCGGAATAACTTACATTTTCATAATATATTCGATAATATACTTGCAAACTTGTGGAATTAAATAGTAATAAAAGACACAATTTTACTACATAACTTGTTTTGATTTCAATGTTGGAAATCAATTCAAAAAAAAGCAGGAAATGCCGCTAAGAAACCGAAACGAAATTGTAGTTTGACACAGTTTGTAATTTAAAACTGATCCCTGATTTAGTTTTCATTTCTTGGAAGAAGGCGTGAAGTCGAAATTTAAAAATGCTTCAATAATTTTTTTTACAAATTTTGTGAAATTTTCATACTTATATAATTCTCCGGACTTTTGAAAAAAAAAAACTTATCTCGAGCTAAGAAAATTTTATAATATTTTTATCACAAACATAACTTTTGAGAACGTATTTGTCCGTCACAGTCGTTCTTCTAGCACTTCTCCTTTACATGCTGTGAGAGCAAGGCAGATTATTTGGATTGTGGAATCCCATCTGCTTACTATTCATTTTGTTTTTGTCAAAACCACTAACATGTGTTGAAGATTATTTACCAAATTCAAACTTTGAAATGCGTGTTTCTTAATTGGAAATAAGTTAGTGTAATAAAATTGTTAAATGCGAACGGCCATTGTGGCAAAAAAATGTATGCTGATGTAAGCGATTTCGTAAAAAATGTATAACAAAATGCGTGATTCGATCTCAACTTAGATGTGTTAGCTTTTAATTTTTTCTTCAAATTGTTTTTGGTACAGGAACTTGTTTTTTGTTCGGTAATTTTGTAATAAACGCTAATGTTTGAATACAAGTTCAAAGTTGCATCTGTTTGTACGTCATTGTTTATCGATATCAGCTATCATCACTTTAAATATCAACATGAAAATTTGTTCACAATGCCAAAGGTGTTTATTTATACTCTCCTGTGGAATTAATATTTTTGAAAGAAGTCGTTTGTCAAAACTCATCAGAATTTTTTGTTTATTTTTTCAATTCAAAATTTTCTAAATTAAACACGAATAACCATTTCATAAACTGAATCAGAATCAAAACTACGAGTTTTTGAATTATTATTGATTATGGTTCAATTGTATGAATTATAATCAAAATTATTTGTGTTGTTTTTTTTTTTTTGATTTATGAATGCAAATGCAAACCAGCCAAACTATTATTAACTATTATTTTGGTTGTCGGAATCAAAATTGTGTAAAGTAAATAAGTAAACAAGTAAAACAAATCAAAACTCTTTTGCTGGTTTTTGTCGTGTTCTAAATGTATTTCAGTGGACATTTTATTAGCTATGTCGGCATAATATTGTATATGAGATAACATAATTTTTTAAAATTTTAAGTGAGAAGGGAACATTTTATGTAGGTCATTTATCTTATAATGACGCACATAACATTGAACCGCAATCTATGGACGGGGGTATACTCGTATGAGTCCCGGCGCATTGGAACTTAGGCGCCTTATTCGCTCCTGCAAGGTTGTTTCTTCTAAAACAAGGCGCTATACGTTTTGAGAAAAATTTGTAATCATTGTTTCAAGAATTTCAGAAATTAGAACCAGCAGCTCGAAAAACGGTTTCGTAAAAAAACCTTTTAATTGACCATCCTGGTTTCTCTTCTCTTCTTCTTTCTCTTCTTGTTATACAACCTTTGAAATGGTCTCGGTGCGTTTATTGATTCGAGCCCAAGTGAAGCAGTCCGCTCAGCAAACATTTCGGCTGAATGGGAAGCCCCATTATCTACCGTTGGAACGTGATCCTCTTCATTTAGTTTTACATATTTATCTTCTTGTTGGTGCTATCTTAGTTCATTATTTGGGACGGCCGGTTTATGTTTCGTGTGCTTGTGCCGGTCCGTTTACTGTTTGTTAACATCCGTGCTAATATCCTACGCTATATGTAAGTATTAAGTGAATGACACTCGAGTATCAAAATAGGTCTCATGCAGTAAACCACAAGTTCAATGTTGTGCTCAAGTTTTTGCATACCAACAACGTTGACTTAGAAACTTTAAGAGTTTTCGTCGAGGGAAGGTGTTAAATTAATTATTGTTCTTGTCAGTTGTGGTGATATTTAGTGCTTCAGCACTTTTACAAACTTATTTACACTTTCACCGACGCGCTCACTTCACTACCGTACGTGTTTGCATAAACACACAATCGCATGCATTAATAGTTAAATTCAGATAGTAATCAAGAAAATTGTGATCGCCAATTCAATGAAAATTTTTCATAATCGTCACGTGATTTGATTATTATATGTTTTTCCAATTTGGGTAACTAAAGGGCGGTGCCTTAGTAACGTTAGCGACGGCTATATTGAATGCGTTCTTGTGCATTATTTGGTTTTAACTCGTGAACCAATTGCGTCTTATATGGGAAAAGATGTAATGTATGTAAAATTCTTTGCAAAGACCGCCTAGACATCTCTAACTGCTGAGAACGTCTTCTGGTGTTAGTTTCGGTGTTTTCCCCAATATGTGCTTGCACTCGAGCAATGGTCACTTCATTTCGGACTGCACGAGGTCTTCCAGCACGCGAAAGATCACGGACAGCCTCTTGTTGCCCAAAACGCTGAACCAATCGGTAAATTGTAGGAGCGTTAGGAGCATTTTGAACATGAAAGAAATTTCGATGTGATATGAATAATCGAATGCAGACTTTCAAAGTAAAATTGAACAATTTTGGTTCTTTGTTCTATGCTGAGCCTTTCCATCATATATTTCCCAAGTATTATTTAGTTAATTCTGTAAACAGACGAAAAAAAAGACAAGCAAAAAATGTATTCACTGATCAAATTTTAACGTTACTTATGCGCCACAGTATACTTCCAATGAGAGGGCTGATTATTTAAATTTGTCACAGAATTTAAATGTTGCTTTGTAACAATTAGAAACAAATTAAGTATTAGCATACTTTCTTGGGGATCATCCCAGCATGCCAAATTGTCATACCTTCACCCGAAGGAATGAAGATACATAAAAAATGTAACACCCAGAAGGAAGCAAATAAGGTATCAACTGTCTTTTGATCAAATGTGTTTCGTGTCTTTTGGGTGGTCGCAAACCTTTACTAAATTTGCCACAACTAGGCACAGCGTAATATTTTGCCATATGGTGGCTAAGGATTGTAAACAGACTATATCGACGCACCATTTTTGTTACCTTCCATACAAATTGACGGAATTTAAGAAAATCGGTTTTTTTAGTATTGGTTTTTTTTTTTGCAAAATTTTCAAAAACTTGATCCAATAAAAATTTGTGCGGAAAATAACACAACTTTTGTCCTTCCCATAACATCGGAAAAATGTACATATTCTTGAAAACTATATTGATTTAGGCGTGTCCGCCCGTGTGCATTTATTTTAGAAATGCCACAAAAGCCAAGCCACGTAAGAATTTTTTCGTAATTAAAATCAGGTTAACCTCGAAATTGAACAAAAACATTCAATATAAAGACGGATCCCAAATATGAGCAAGTCGCTTTTTTAAAACATTTTTAATAACATTACCGACTGTCAGTTAAATAACCCTGTACTATGACTTACAAATATCGCAAATAAGAAAAATCGGACTTGAAAAAAAAAATTGCCCACACAAGGACTAAACCCATCACTCCTCTACAGTTCTCATAACCGAAACTTTCGGCCAAAGCCAGTTTGTCGTTTCGATATTTTGTCCGTCATAAAAAAACAAAAGAGAATGCTTGTCTTTTATTCGAAAATGTTATTAAAATTGAAAACTAAATAATGATAAATGTAAAACTTTTTTCATATTGATGCGGTAATAATTGTTTATGTAGTTATTAAATATTTTCTATGTTTTAAGAAATAATAGCTCTTAATTTGCATAATATTTTCATTTAGATTTGATCCTAACAACAAGAATTAATGGGTGCTTCGGTTGTTCAACTATCTCCAATTTTTCTGTGATCCTGATCCACTGGACACGAAAACTTTCAAATATGTATCGGCAATATTATAAAATTAGATTAAATAAATTAGATTTTTCTAAACTTTTCATAACTAATTAAAGTTAACAGTTTCATTTTGATTTTATGAATATACGATGTATTTCATTGGAAAATCTAGGGAAGTCTATATAAAACTAAGCATTGTCCGGCTGCCATTTTGGTAATGTACTTTATATGTGAGAGCAGAATAGCTGTTATCATTCCTTATTATTAACGTAAATAATATTCTAGAAAAAACAATCATTGGAATATGAAAACCGATGTACAAAGTTTGGTTAGGTGAACATTTGCGTTAGCGCAAAAGTAGGTTTGCTAGGTTGATATCAAAAAATGCTCTCAATTAATGCACAACAAAATAGGTGAAATTATAACTTAATGGAATTTTCCGCTTAGAAATTATAGGGGAAATGTTTATTTTTGCTAAATCGGTCAATTTGTATTTATGGTACCCTAAGGGATGTGGCACTCCACTTTACCTTTATTTGTAAGAATAAGTTTACTAAACCCTTTACGCGTGCTGAGTTATAACAAATTTAAAGCAATTTAATAAGGCGTATAAACCTAGATTAAGTAATTTCCGTGGAATGTTTCAAAATGAACCTAGTTATCGACGATCTTCCCAAATTTCGACAATCATCAAAAAGGAGTGCAATTGAGAAATATTTAAGTTACTGAAGAATATGAATAAGGGATTGCAAAGGAAAATTCTAATTTAGATAAATCGGCCGATTTGTATAAGAAGCAGCAGCAGGAGTGCAGTAATGCTGTTGATTTTAATCCTGAGAACTAAGAACTAACTAACTAAGTTTGCCAAATGCATTATGTGCGCATACATTCAGAATAATTGCTTGAGTTTAGGATTACAGAGGTGGAATCGGTCGCTTGTATGAGAGACACCAGGAAAGGAGTGCATACTTGTCGATTTTTCTTGAGTTTCCCTAAATATTGGAAAGTAATATAATAGAATTGAGGATACTGCGACGCTAATTAGAAATTATAAAGAAAAGCCTGAATTTCCTGAATTCGTATCCAAAATATCAAAATGGGCATGGCATAGCTTTTCAATTTCGCTCTCAGACTCCATTTTAGCAAATGTTTAACATATACCAAGTTTGATTAAATTTAGTACAACTGAATCAAAGATACGAATATACTACTATGTAGGTTAAATCGGTCATTTGTACAGTTGGCAGGTTAGCTAATGTTTTAGTTATTGCTGCCTACGAATAAGGATTTACAGGGAAAAACCGGAATTTCGAAGAATCTGCACAAGATTCGGGGGACATTTCATTTCCGATCCCCGGCATTAATCGAATAAAATTTTAGGCTGTGTCAGAATTTGATCAATCTGGTACTCACATTTCAATGAATTCATAAAATAATTTGTTTTCTAGTTCAGCGAACTTTGGTAATTTTTGCTCTAGTTTTCCAAAAAATTGTTTTTGGACATATATATTATTTATCTATTTTTATACTTGCTATAGATGTTTTAATCCGGTTTTTTTCATATTTAAAATAAGGGTCCAAATTACCAGCAAAATAAAGAAAACACACATTTCGGTTCGCAAACTTTGGTAATTTTGTGTCCCTTTTTCCAAATATGGTTTTAAACTTTGATTTTTTTTGTTTTTTTTTTGTTTTGTTTTGTTTTGTTTGTTTTGTTTGTGATAAAACTTGGGTTTAGACATAAAAAAAAACACAACATTCTAAAAACTGCGTTAAAAAATGTTTGATTCTTTTTCTTTCATTTCAAAGAATGTCTTGAGGTAATTAATAGATTAATAAAAAGTAATTTTTTCTTTTTAAAAATTTGGTTGAAAGATGACTTTTTGAGAATTAATCACCATCACCAGAACGTGTTTTTATGTTCAACAATTCCCGACTAAAACTTCTCCATTTGATGACCTCCGGCGGCGGCGAAACCAGTTAAGCAATGTAGTGCTTTCATTTGCCTGATTTAAGAACTTAATTTAAAATAATAATTATAAATAGAAATGGGGCAATTTCTCACACCATGACTTTTATCCATGGGATGAAGCACTGTGAGTCTGCTCGTTTGTAACTTCTAATATTTGCCCTCTCTTGTTTTTCCTACAACCGTTTCCACCTCTTATTTTTCCTTTTCCTAGCATTCCCCCACAGCACGGTTTATAATTGACTATTCATCGTACTACGGCTTATTTGATAGAGAGTTTTTAATCCCCAGCACCGGCTGTGAAACGCTAGCTATCGGGTGCACCATACCCTTTGACAACATGAGACTTACGAACATTTCCGATGTCTACCTTTCTTCGTATTTGTTTGGAGTTCCGTTCTCTGGTCACCTCGATTTATGCTTTTCGGTTACATGCCGTGTTCTGCCCTCGTCGAGGAAATTTTGTCGCATATAATCGTTCCAAGTGTCATCGTCGCAACAAATAAATTCCTTTAATGCTTGGGAAGACTGCAGTAAAATTTAGTAGTAATATTTAACATAATAATATATAATACAATAATATTTAAAACATCAGCGTACGAGAGAACACGTGGTTTTGGTTAAAGATGGTAGCAGTTGTGTTCACAGCCGCTTTCCTCACAGATATCTTTAATAATATGTTGAAGAGATCGGATGATAGGCTGTAGCCTTGTGTAAAATCTCATTTGGTATGAAACGGCTCACCAACATTTTTTTGTCAAGACTGAAGACTTCGTGTCAGTCAGTGTAATCCTACAAAACCATGTTAATATTACAGGGATAACAAGCCGACTATAACTTTACCCAATATTTGGAGTAGCTGATTGCCGAGGTCGCCTTTATAGTTGACAAAAAATAGTATGTATCGATCTCTTTTTCTTGGATCTTCTCTAGAATTATCCCATAGTTTGAGAATCTGTTCAGTTGAAGATTTTTCAGACTTTATCAGTCGCATTAGTAAAGTCTAAACCTCAGGTAAAACAAAATACATTTTAATCTTTCGCTTTTTGTGAACACAGGATTTAAAGCACTTAGATTCCATAATTATGTTTAGGAGCTGATGCATGCTAATTATCAGCTGGATGTACCAGGCATGATGCGGAAACTGTAGTCGATTATTGGCTCGGTGCAGAGCAATCGTCGGCAATTGAAGTGATTTCTTTACTGTTGCTGCAATCCGGAACTAGCAGGTTCTAAAAGTGTTCTATGCACAACTACAACATATTCTGAATATCTGCGACCAGATTTCCATCGCTCTTAAACGAAGGGAAACCTGGTTACATAACCTTCACTTCCAAACTTTCGGTGGAATTCACCGGACTTCTTCATGTACATCCTACATCTTCTCCCCCACTCTTTCTGCAACCGTTTCTTTTATTTAAGGGAATGGTGTGCAGTTCCTTTTTTGACATTTCTGTCATCGAACGAAAACGAAAGGTTGCTTTACGTACATCTTCATATTGGAATCCGATTCCACTTACTACCGACCAAATAAACTAGTATGAACCCATTTTCAGAAGCTCTGTTGAATGAACTACTCGATATTGGCACTAAAATCTTCCAGGGCAATTTTAAATTTTTGGCACTCATAAGAAATGTATTAGGTTGCCAAGTCTTTGTTTTCCAATCGAACGGAAGATACAGAAATTACTAAAATAAGTGTGATAAAAGAATACGCTGTCTTAAAGGTCTAAACCGAGCGACAAGGATCCTGGATCCTTCAGTCATGGAACTTATAATATTTACAGAGATTGTCAACATTTATAAGGTTCCATTTTATACTTTACTTTACAGTTTTGGTTTTATATTTAAAATGAAAGAAAAATTAAATAAGTTGTGAAGTTGTTGGAAGTTGTGAGCAGCATCGGAAATTCTGCAAATGGTTCTGATTACTTCTAAGTGAATAAAACCCAGAGAGTTTACATTTGGATTTTCCCATTCCTTAAAAGCAGAGCAATTTTGGCAAAATAAAGTTAAACTACTGCTTTTTGTTTCGCAAATTTTTAATGCAGGAAGTGAAGCTAAAGGAAAGAAAATAACAAATGTGCAAGAGCTTTTACACACAGTTTTCAGTGGATATGATATACAGTTGAAATCAATATTTAATTTCAATTTTATTTCACATTACCCCGGTACATTAAAAAGTTTAAAGTACGATAAGGGCAGTGACAACGTGAGTCCCGTTGGAAGAAAACTTAACAATGGAATGTTTCACAAGTGTGTTTAAAGTAGTTGATTTCATAATTATGATTATGATTTCACAATTTATTTCAATATTGTATTGAAACTAGGTTCTGGATTGCACATGTACGAGGTGTGATCAAAAATAACCGTTATTTTCAAATTTTGTGAGTTACTTACTGTTATGTTGGTCCACATGTCTGTTATATATGTTGACAATATCAGCCATTTTGGATTGCCAGTTTGTTTTTGACAGATAAAAAGGTTAGTGGTGTTTTGGTGTGCTCTTCTATTTTTTACTATTCGAAAAAAGGGATCAAAGGAACTGTATTAAGTTTTGCGTAAAAAATTAAATTAAATTAAATTTATTTCAGTATTGTATTGAAACTAGGTTCTGGATTGCACATATACGAGGTTTGATCAAAAATAACCGTTATTTTCTAATTTTGTGAGTTACTTATGTTCGATTTTCGTATTTTTTTCTGTTATGTTGGTACACATGTCTGTTATATATGTTGACAATATCTGCCATTTTGGATTACCAGTTTGTGTTTGACAGATAAAAAGGTTAGTCGTGTTTTGGTGTGCTCTTCTATTTTTTACTATTCGAAAAAATGGATCAAAGAAACTGTATTAAGTTTTGCGTGAAAAATTAAATTAAATGTGCAAGGACATTTGGAATGTTTACTGTGGCGTTTGGCGAGTCTACTATGAGCAAAACACAAGTTCAATTGTGGTATAACCGGTTTAAGGAAGGCCGAGAAGATGCCAATGACGATGCTCGTCCTGATCGCCCGAACACCTCAACAACCGATGAAAACATTGAATCAGTGCAGAAAATGATTTTGGATAATCATCGTATCACTATTAGAGAGGTTGCTGGTGATGTTGGCACATCGTTCGGCTCATGGACGATCCAGATTTCCTCAATAAGGTCATAACTGGTGACGAATCATGGATGTATGGCTATGACATTGAAACCAAAGCCCAATCATCCCAATGGGAGCTTCCAGAAGAGCCAAGACCGAAAAAAGCACATCAAGTTCGTTCAAATGTGAAGGTTTTGCTCATCGTTTTCTTCGATTGCAATGGCGTGGTGCATCATGAATTCTTGCTCACAAGGTCGTACGGTCAATGAGGAATACTACCTTGAAGTTATGCGCGTTTGCGCGAAGCAATTCGTCAGAAACGCATAAAAATGTGGAAAAACCAATCATGGATTTTGCACCATGATACCGCACCAGTTCACACATCGATGCTTGTGCGTGAGTTTTTGGACAAAAACAAAACCGCAATCATGCTTCAACCATCGTATTCACCGGACTTGGCCCCCGCTGACTCTTTCCTCTTCCCGAAATTGAAGACACCGATGAAAGGAAAGCGTTTTGCAACGATTGAGGAGATAAACAAAAAATCGTAACAGGAGCTGTTGACGATGCCAAAAAGCGTGTTTCAGAAGTGTTTCGAGAATTGGAAAAAAACGCAAGCATAAGTGTATTATGTCTGAGGTTTATTACTTTGAAGGGCGCAATATAGTTATTGATGAATAAATAAATACTTTTTGAAGAAATTTAAAATAACGGTTATTTTTTTATCACACCTCGTACGTTAGAGGGTTCAAATATGTTCAAATACACAGTGTTTCACATAAACTAAAAGCCACAAGCTATAGGAGATGCATAAATTACTGAAAATATACATTTGCAAATACACAAAAGGAAAAGAAAGAAAAAACATACCAATTGTTTCGCATCTCATCCCTGTAATATATTAAGTGCTATTTTATTCTGACTTACCTATTAATTTGCTTAGAAATTTATTATAGCAGTTTCATTTTGATGACATGCGTTTCTTACAACAATTTTAAGCATAAGAAATAAGTGTTTTTTTATCACCCAGTACTTTTCTTTTGAAATAATAAGTAATTTTTCGAAATAAATCGCGAAGTCCATTTCGGAACGTTAAAAAGAAAGATTTTATGTATGTCGCTACTTACAAAACAACTCACTGGAAAAAAGTTACGCTGACACTCCTTTTAGACGGCAATAATGTAATACCGGAACACATGTTGAGCGATGTCCGTCAGTCCGATGTTGTAAATGTTCAGGAAACTTCTTAAAACTTGACAAACCCTAATATTGTCTCACGTCGTAGTCAGGAATTTTAAACGGGATATATCGACCCATCCCTTCCGGTATCTCTCATACGAATTTAACCCATTTATCCCTAAGTTCCTATTTTGTTTTCGTTTGCTCATGAGCCAATAGGCGTGAGTCTGAGAATGTACACGGACTGCATTGCTACATCCTGTCTTAAACGTCCCATATAAATAGACGATTTTCCGAAATTGAGCTTCTCCCCTGTAATTCCCAATCAGTATTTGAGAGCAATCGACCAAGTAGTTACTCTGCTTCTGGTGCTTCCCATACAAATGACTTATTTAGCTCATATATTCTCAGCTTTATATATTTCAAGCAGTTGCTACGAATTCAGTCAAATTCGTCACCCATCATGCGATTAATAGACTTCATTTCTCGGAATGAAATGGTTGGAATTGCCACACCCTTTACCTTGAAATTGAACGCCTTTTTAACATCTAGTTTCCGCTATGATCTCAATTTTCTAGACAGCAATGACGTACGTAAATGTGGGCAACTGTATCGCTTTATAATGCTTGCAGTTGTAATAAATTCAGTGAAAGTTAGCAAACATCAGGCTTTTATTAAGCTTAGCTTTGCGTTTCCATGCCCCTTCAGAAAGTTATAATTTGCCCCTAGGGAGTTAATTCAGAATATTTGTTGATAAAAACCTAGCGATGTAGTTCGACTCTGCTGGTATCCTTCACACTTTTATTTCAACTCCATGGATGTTGGGCGATGGCATGTGTACGTCAGTTCGCCTGACTGAACTTTCTGTAGGGGTTGATATGTGGTTTCAATTACTTAGTTGTGGTGACTGTTAAACTGGGAACAACTTTGCAATTTTGAAATCTCCATACCAAAGATTATGTTAATAGAATAAAAGAGACACATACATAATTAAGTTTGTGCCATTTTGTTGCCTGATATCCCGAAAACAAAAACTAATTTTTAAATACATCTTATTTTATCCATTTTTGGGATGTGCAACTTTTTGACAGAACAATCGGTTTCCAAAATAGAAATATTCAGCAATCATCTATTTTTCGCACTTCTACAGGGAATGTCTGCCGATAAGAAGTCACTTTAAAATTTCAACCGCGCAATAAAATTTATCAGAAGTATTATTCAATCTTTTGGTAATATTATATATTGCATAAAATACTGAATATTATCAGCGCAACTCTCG
This sequence comes from Philornis downsi, assembly GCA_019455685.1. Classification (NCBI taxonomy): domain Eukaryota; kingdom Metazoa; phylum Arthropoda; class Insecta; order Diptera; family Muscidae; genus Philornis; species Philornis downsi. The sequence continues at coordinate 3,559,124 of JAHXMU010000027.1, read as the reverse complement.
GACTGCATTTCAATGTTAAGAAATCAAAAGAGGGAATAATCTCTATTTTGCAAATTCTGGCACAATTACTATTAAGGAAATTGTAGCCCTTTGTCGTTTTGTTTATTAGCTTGCAATGTTAACCATATAATTTTTCCATGAGTAAAGCATTTCTGGTACGTCTTCCAGGACTCCACATTTAATTTTCTTGGACAAGCTTAAAACATTTTTATTCCCATTGGCTCCAATGTTATGTATAATTAATCTTATTTTAAGGAGCCGCATTTGAGTTGCCATGGTAAATATTCTGAAATTAAAGTTGAGTGCAAATTGTTGGTGCTCGCTTAGTTGGTGGATTTTTATATTCCCACATTTCGACAATGACTGAGAGATGGGTCATAAATGTAATAAACCAAACGTTTTCACTATACATAAATATATATACAGCCCCTACATTTTTTTTATTAAGTTTCCTTAAACTTTTGTGATTGTGGCACAGTCTGCACAGGAATTCCTTTTATATGTGTGTACGAGTATACATGTGCATTTTAGTGTTAGTGAATGAATGGCGAGGTTTCTGTTCCTACCCCAAAATTATGCACAGGAACTTTTATATTTTGAAACTTGATATAATTTATATGAAACACAGCAGATATTGTTAGAGTCATGCTGGTATATTTGGAAGGAAAGAAGTATGCTGAGTGAAGTCAATAGATATCATATCTTCTCTGTTTGCCCTTAATGAACTTATAAAACATCAATCCCAGATATGACGCCGAATTTTGTTTTGCCTTACAACTTTTCTTTAGTTGCTCGTCAAATGGTAGCCACACTCTTGGGAATTTGGTCACTATACAGGATTTCTCAAGAGCGAACCACGCGTGTGAAAGCCTTACAAAAACTTTGTTTTCGCGACTGCAATGCATAGAAGATTCTGCAATATTCGAGATTTTCGCTACTTAAGTAATGCTTCAAGCATTCCTCTCATTCGAAAATGGATCAAAAAGTTTGAAGGAACCAGTGCAACATTGGAAGAACCAAATTCCGGGAGGCCATCAAGTATGAAAAAAAGATTGAAGATTGTTAATCAATCAACTCGTAACGATTCAAACCCCTCAAGATTCACAAGTTAAGATGCGTTCCATGCAATATTAAGACCGACCTCCCTTGGCGCTAATTGAGACTTTGAATTCTAAATTAAAGGCGAAAAATTATGTAAATCATATCTATAAATCATATATCTTCAGTCCAAAACTGCGGTGGAGGGGAAAATATTGTAGTATTGTAGCACAAATTTGCAGCGAATTCGAGTAGACATTGCAATAGTTTTGATAAGTCCAATATTTTAAGGAGTAAGATTTATTGTACTAAGCGGCTAGATGAAGATGTAGCGAATGCAAACATTTGGTAATGTCAACATTTAGTAATGTCCTTGTTGAGGAATGGAATATGGTTCAATAAAAAAAATTGGTGGTGCTTTGGCTTTTTTAGGAAATAACTATAACTTGTCTTATCATCGCAATTTTTGCAGCGTGTTTCTTTACCTTGGCAATTTTGGTAGACAAGATTGTGTTTTTATTGATCAAATACCGGTCATATCTCATGAACCTTTAGATTTTTAGTGGTAAATGATCTAATATCGGTTTATCCGTTTTCCGGTTTCAACAGTAAATTAAATACAACATACATAAAGCTATGATTTCGATAAAACTTTTATTTCATTATGTTTAGATCTTGCCATTATGCATGAAATACAGCGTCATTTAAATGACAGCCTCTAAATTGGCTGTTGCAGTGAATTATTTTAAGGTAATATTCAACCATCTCGGCAATAACTTGACGAATGTTGGTTTTCAAATGCTCCGACGTCTGGGGATTATACGCGTAAATACGGTCTTTGACGTAGCCCCACAAAAAAAGTCTAATGGAGACAAATCGCATGATCTTGATGACCAATTGCGTCGCCAAAGCGTGGAATTACACTTTCTGGAATCCTCTCGTTCAATAAAGCCAAAATCAGTCGTGTTGTTTAGGTCGTGGCACCATCTTGTTGAAACCACATATCGTCAACTCAATTCAATTGCAGACAAAAAAAAAGTCGTCTATTATTCCCCACACTTTCACTAACAGAAACGATATTTTCGGCAGTGCACAGTCCTGACCACATCTGTAGCGAGTCCAGTCTCTTCAAATTTCTTTATAATCTTGCTAATTCCTTGCACAGTAGATCGTTTATAGCGACCATAATCACTAGGTAATGCACGAAAATTGCCCACGTTTGAATCACAACTTTTGTAGTAAGCTTTAACTGTTTTTACGCGTTCTCCGGTTGTTAAACGATGCATATTTGTAAATGACAAACCTTTAACTAAATAAATAAGCATTCAGGTGGCAGGTATTTAACAGCTGACAGCCACGCCAGACCGGCGGATTTGAAACCCTGTACAATTGTTTATGATTGGTTAGAGTATACACTTTTTTGAGGATTGGTAGACAGCTTGTGTTGAATTCTATAAAGAAATCTAACTTTTTTTTTATAAAAATTTTTGTACATCATCTGTAATTCCGAAACTAGGTACAGGGTGTCCGTCGGGAAGGTATACTACTTTGTTTGTTTATAATTTTTGATTAAATGAAATAGAATGTATCTTATATTGATAAATGTTTTTTTTTTAATGTCGGCAATTACGTATGGCATGTAATATCAAATAAATGTCCGTCTCTGTTAGCCTCACAAATGCAAGCCCTTTTGAGCACATTTTTCATTACACTCTCACACATTTCATGCGGTATTTCATTAATTTCATCACGAATATTTTGTTTGAGTTGCTCAAGCGTTTCTGGTTTGTTTGCATAAACCTTGTTTTTCAGATATCTCCACAAAAGGAAGTCCGGAGCAGTCAAATCAGGTGATTGCGGAGGCCAATCAACATCACCATTTCTTAAAATAACTTGTTGTAGAAAGAAGTCTCGCAGTAATTCCATTGTAATACTGGCTGCATGCGATTTGGCACCGTTATGTTGATACCACATGTTAATCTAGCCCAAAGCATGCAGTTTTGGCGTTAAAAAGTTTTCAATCCTGTCACGATATCGCTTCCCACTGATAGTTACCGTTATGCCGGTTTCAGTTTTAAAGAAGTAAGGTCCAGTGATTCCTCCCGACCAAATTGCACACCAGGCTGTCACTTTTAATGGATGCAAAGGTGACTGATGAATAATTTGAGGGTTTTCCATTGCCTAGAACCGACTATTCTGTTTATTCACATATCCATTCAAATGAAAATGTGCCTCGTCACTCACTATGATTTTTTCATGAAAATCGGAGTTGTCATGGGCGAGCTGTAACGTCCTATTGGCATATGTACGGTGGCTTAAATGGTCTTGTGGAAGAAGCTCTTGTGTCAACTGAATCTTAAATGAAAACAAATGCAAATCCTTGTGCAAAATTGTGGCCAAAGTTGTTCTTTGAAGACCAAGCTCCTGAGCACGGCGTCGAATTGAGGTTGATGGATTGTTTTGAACACTTTCTTGAGCAGCAGCAGCCGATCTTGCAGTACGTTGTGGTCCATGCTTGGCCCTATCAGCTACAGACCCTCTTTCTTCGAAATCATTCACTACACGATACATAGTACGTCTTGTTGGCATGTTGTTTCTTCCAAAAATTTCACGTAACTTCCTTATCGTTGGTAAAATGTTTTAACGATTAAAACACGTCAGTTTATCGAATATTTTTTCATAATAAATTTGCCACGTCTCTACTTCACGACTGCCAAATATGAACTGTCAAGACTAATGTTTACCAAAATGGCGGCAAAACAAAGTAGTGTACCTTCCCTACGGGCACCCTGTATTTCTAGGACACACTGCCTTAGTTTTTAAAAATATTTACAAATGCTTTAAGCACGCTTTACTACTTTTAGATGATCACAGTTCCTAGAACTCAAAAGGAAATGATGTATTCAAGATTCCACTGGAAATTGTTGACGCCCCTTATCGTACGAGAAATATTGAATTTTTTTTAAAGTTTATATATGTTAAATATTAAATAAAAATACAATGTATTAAATACAAAAATTTCTAAAAGTTTGTAAATATTAAATAATAGATTCAACATATTTGATTATAAAATAAATTGTTTATATTCTATAGGTATAGAAATTTATAGAGGGCGTACGTTTTCACAATTTTGCTTAGAAAACTAATGCTGATTTCACATAAAACTCAAAATAAAGAATTTTATCGATTCTTTCTGAATTTATGGTGGGTTTACGTGTCTCTTACGGTCAAGACATTGCAATTAGTGGAAGAAAAACGGAAATAATAAAACAGTAGTTAAGAAATAATGAAACGTGAGGGGAAACTCTTCTACGTGTCATTTTTTTGGTTTTTGTAAACATTGACAAACTCTTTATAGAAATCTGGACATATATTTAAGAGAGGAAACCATCAAAATAATTGCGAAAATGTTGCCAAATATTTGTGTAAAATTGTTTTACAGTAATTTTCGAAAACACATAAATATCGTTAAGGAAGTCAATTTTTCTGATTCAACTTTCAATTGATGCAACATTTCGTACAAAAACGTTTGCCTAATGCAGGTTTTTTAAATATAGTTAATACGTAAGTTTTCTCTTAGAGTTATCGCTTGTATTCTATTAAAATGAAGTTTTTTTAGTTTTACAATTTTTGTTTTATTCACTTATCTCATTTTCTTTTCTTTCAAAAAATCATTAAAATTTAAGACTTAGCAAAAAGCTATCAAAGACAAATTCCAAATAAATATTAGTTAATAAAATGTGCATAATCTTTGGCGAATAAAATTTGCATGGAAGAAAAGAAAACGTGTTTAAAGATATGTTTTGAAAAGAAGGAGAAATCACAATTTTATGGAAGAAATACAAATTTCTTAACTTTTGACTCATTAGTATTTTAGAAAAAGTTAATTTTCTTAAAGTTTAAGTTCAATAACTTAGATTTTCTTAAAGACAATTTTATATGAGGGGACCTTATAGAAAATTGTAAGGCAAGGGAGATATGAAAAACTATTATCAATCCCTATCCAAAATGTGATGTGGAATATATTCCCTTAGACCTGTTGAATGTAACATTCGAAAAATTATCAAAAACTTCGAAACACAGATTGGTAATCGAAACTGATTATAATTGTTTTCTCCGAGCTTCTATGTAAATTCTATAGTTACTATACAAATAAACAATTAAATCATATATTTTTGCCTTATGTGTTTTAAGCAATTTTACTGAATCATTCCAAATTTAGCGCGTTTGGTGGAATGATTTCAGAGCACGAACCTGGCGTGTAGTGCCACTCCCTTTCCGCTGCGACTTATGAAATTTTATTTTTCCGATGAAATCACTATTCCTTCAAATTCGATTGGAAAACGACACTATCTCTATTAACCCCATACAAATTACCTATTTCAACTCATATATTTAACTTAGCACGCTCCTGGCATTTTGTAAAATTATCTCTTTGAATGAAAGTGGACTAAATTGTTGCGCGTCATCTGCATACGTACAAGTTGACCTTAATAATTTCTTAGATGCATCCGTTAAAGATTTGCACATTGTGATTTTCATTTTTGGGTATTTCTCATGCGTAATTGTTGTTGTAGCCAAAATCTATTTTTTGCCTGTAATTCAGAATGTAAAGCTTAAACCGTTCAAAATTTGACTACATTCGGTGTACTTGGGTTAAATCGGTCATATATGGTTGTACTACTAGAAGAAAACGGTAGACTTTGCCAAATTTTGCAAAACAATATTAATCAATATAATGGATAAATTACAATACCGGGTACGATTTGGTTTAAGAAATTACATAAATATTTATGAATGCCAAACAAGTGGACATCATTTAACCGAAAAATCAGAATATAGTGAAACATAGTTGACAAAAAGATAATTGATATTTGAAAGAACCCCTTCTAGTAATTAGTTATGTAGTATATGAGTGTAATTTGTCTAAGTATATATAGGTACTCTAGAAAGATCATCAAAACCGTGCCTAGAACATTCAAGTATGATATATGTAATCTCTTACCCTCTTTATCTGTGGGTGGGACTTTTCTAGAACTACGTTTACGACAATAAGTTATGTTTGTTCTCTCAGTCCGTTTATATAGTTTATTGTTATCTCCTTTTCGCCTGTTATGTAAATAAGAGCATTCTAGAATTAAGTCTATGATATACAACACTATTCTGTAAATATGTTTGGCTTTGTTGCACCCATTATGTAAATATGTGTTCTCTCTGAAATATTCTAGCATTTTCTAGAATAAGTAATTTTAGTATAAATAGAGCAACTTTGTACGTTTTTGGGAATTAATAAAATTGACGTTGATGTGGAAATACGCTCCACGATACCAAAGTTACTAGCTCGATCAACTATGATTGATTGATTTAGCCAATGTATTCCTAGATTCTTTTTTTATTCACTTGGACTGAAGTCAGTCAAATTTAATGTATGTAAAGCCTTTGATGAATTTTTATCTGAGAATAAAAATGAACTAGTGCTGTCCTGGTGCTGATGCTGTCCAGCCAAATTGATATCTTTTTCGAAAATTAGTATATCACCTGCTATTTCTAAGTGATATTGGGTGTGAGAATGAAAAAAGTCTGCATTACCACAAAAGATCGACAGTATAACCAGAACCTAATTGGTACCTCCCATACAAGTTACTTAACTTCTTTCATATGTTGTCAGGTTCACACATTTTAATACTCAATATATATATTCAGTACTAGCTGAACCGGCAAATGTTGTTTTGCCTTCAAAGATTCAATGTTAATGTGGTAAAAAAAATTAATTGCAAAAGCTCATCTCCAACGCCATCTATCACTTCAAATAAAACCTTTTTAACCTTCCGGAATGCTCTACCAATAATTTAAGACCAAAATGAGCCAAATCGGTCAAACCGTTCTCGAGCTTTAGCGAGACTAACGCACAGCAATTGATTTTTATATATATAGATAAGATAAGAGGATAGATAGATAATTTAGAAAGCTTCAAGCGTTTCTACACTTAATTCCGTGGAAGAAACATATTATGAGTTCCTCTGATACCGCCCATACAAAAACCAATAATTTTTTTTTCTTTTGAAAAACCGTAGTCTTTTTCATAAACACACGTTGAGTGAATGTGTGTGTGTTGGGCACTTCAACTAAATGAAATTTCTGAAAAGGTCCACCGATCACTCTCCTTAAAAATTGTCTTCTTTTTTAGGCAGTTTTATTGATTCATATCTTCAGTTCGTTTAGCTACTTCTTTGCAAACAAAAACACATTTCTGAAAACTCCTAAGGCGAACTGCACATTTTCGGTAGGAATAAGGGGATGTGTTAATGGCTAAGAATGATATACAATACAATTATCAGATGGTTAGGAATGTTCGCTCGGTTTTTAAAAGAAATTTATTTACAAATTTATATACAAGAAAACAATTATTTTAATCTATTTTGTAATCTCCCCTTTTGTAACAACTTCTTCCCACCTCTCTGGGAACTCTTTAATTCCTCTTTCATAAAACTCGCGTGGTTTCTCTGAAAAAAGCGTTCAATTTGATTCTTCACTTCCTCGTCGTTATGGAAATTCAAATTCTTCAAGTGGTGTTGGTCAGACTGCGAAATAGGTGACAGTCGGTCGGGGCGAGGTCTGGGGAGTACGGTGGGTGAGGTAAAACTTCCCATCTAAGCACTCCATGCCAAACTATACCACATAGGGATTAAAAATAACTAAATCTCTCACCTTCTTGGAAACAATTTCTTTTGGTCGTCCTGATCTGAGAGCGTCCATTACGGAAAAGCCGCTCGTAGAAAATCTTATGAACCATATCTGGCAAGTTTTTCATTTAGTAACACAGCATAATATAGCTAAAATGTTATTTTTCGCTCATTTTTCGTAACTTTTAAAACTTTTTTTAAAACGCTGTAACCCCTCATGACTAGAAAGAGAGCACAAGTAAACAATAGTGAACAGTTTAGAGAAGAGGTGGAAGGAAGTTATGATATTGTTTGAAGGAAATCTACGTCATGAGAAGTGACGTATGGTGAACTAATTAGTTAGTCGAACGAATTATCCCGCAATTTTATAATAATTATATTAGTTGTTAATGGCTTTATAAGTATCAGGCCTTATTTAACGATGTAAAGGAAATGAATTGTTAAACAAATTTAATCTGATTTTTTCTTATGGAGTCAATACGTACGTATTAATACACCATTGCTTCGGGTGCACCTGCGGCAGTCTACATAGACTTTAAGAAGATCAGAAACATAGGGTGACTGTCGGAAAAGTATACTACTTTGTTTGTTTATAATTTTTGATTAAATGAAAGAGAATGAATCTTTTACTGATAAATGTCTTATTTAATGTCGGCAAGTATGTATTGAATACAATATCAGATAAATGTCCGCCTCTGTTAGCCTCACAAATGCGAGCCCATTTGAGCACACTTTTCATTATATTCTCACACATTTCACGCGGTATTTCATTAATTTCTTCACGAGTATTTTGTTTGAGTTGCTCAAGCGTTTCTGGTTTGTTTGCATAAACCTTGCTTTTCAGATATCCCCACAAAAATATGTTCGGAGCAGTCAAATCAGGCGACCGTGGAGGCCAATTAACATCAACATTTCGTATACTCGTTGAGGTCACAAATAAGCATTTCTAGTTGTCACAAACGATGCGATAAACTTACTACACCATCTATCCCATGGTTGCGGATGTAAAAAATGCTGAATATCCATCACATTCCTGAAATATGTTGATTTTTTATAAGGAGCCTGCTTAGGTACAACTAAAATTTAAATTTTAGTTTTAATATACCCTAAAAAGTCAAAAGTTACTTTATGCTAAAATAAAATTTTATTATAAAATGTATAATATTTTTGGCCAAACTATAGACTTATACATTTTGTATGGGAAGTATCAGAACGGGTGTAGTAGATTACCCCAGTTATAGTTAGAGTATAGGAAAACAAACACAGAATCATTAGATTCTAAGGTTGTGTTACCGTACCGTACAATACCGTATTTAAGGATTTAATGTCACTTTACGTTGGAGGGGGTACCAGAAGTTGCGGATTGTATTACCACAATATCAAAAGTTGTACTAATCGATACCAATACTATGTATAGAGTCTAACTAATTTGTTCACATCAAATAATTTAGACCATCAAAGTTATCGCTGAATGTAAAAGTACCCATAAAGTAAATTCAGAATTATTGACGTTGTCAATGTTCACTGTTTTAAAAATATTTTGTTAATATTATTTATTATTACTGAAGAAAGAAAAATTCGTAATATTTGAATTGAATTGAATTGATGTTATATTTGGAAATTATATCTATAGAATATCGTTTCATCCGTCATCTACATTCTGGCATCCTTACCCATTCTATTCTGGATATTAAACGCTTTGTAGCGTTTCCATTTTCTACTTTATTTTGCGCAAATTATTTCAAATGTTATAATTCAAGAAGTCAAAATCCAACTTAGATATTTGTTGTCATTTGTATAAAGGAGTTTTGTTCAATTTTGTTGACTTCATTTCTACCGTGAACAAATATTACATTGCCTTTTCAACAATTTTCAAAAAACGAGAAAACAAAACAGATTCCATTACATCTCATGAATGAGAATGAGCTTACATGCATTCTACTTTGAGACTCACTTAACGGGATCTGCAGTTTAACGACAATTTCGAACATCACAGTTTGAAAATCAATAAACAGACTTGCCGATTTCTACTACTTGAAGTACTCATCAGAAACATCGGGGTGACCGGTGCTCGAATAATCACAAGTGGCTATTTTGTGAGTGAAAGTCGCGTGTAATAAATATAGTGAATCGGTGGGTGTAATGTTCCGATGCACTGTTTTGTTGCAGATGTTGAAATTATTTTGTTAGAAATAGGACTGCGGGAGCCTTTGATTGCTAGCTTCAATCGGGGAGAGGGGTTCTCGTCCTTTTTCCTACAAAATGAACCTCGTTACGAAAATGTTATTATAGACTCCTTATTTATTGGATTACTATACGGGAACTACTTTAAATTATTCAAATGCCTACCAAAATTAAGCCCCTTATGTAGTCATTCAATTAAAAAAAAAAGAAGGTATTATGAGATACGTGCGCATCGATACCCTCTCCGTCCATTATCCAGTTTGCGCTATGATTGCCTTCCAGGATCCCTAATAGTTATTTCCCTAGCACAGCATTACCACATTATCGATTGAAAATACTTATATTGGAATTAGTACTTCTTCATGATTCTCACTACATAGATTTATTCATGGCATTATAAAATAAAAAGAAATTAACTATAATTGCATCAAATTACTAGGAACTGATTCGAGATAATCCGGTTATAAAAGCGGTTACAAAATAAAAGAAATTTTAAAGTAACACAAAGACGCAACTCAAAACAAATCACAAAAACCAGAATTGAGGGTTAATAATAGATACATATGTAACTAAGTATGTATTCCATATTATTCTCATCCAAAATTTCGCCACAATGTAAATATAATTAGTTCATACACTCATTAGTATGTACTCACTAGTTCGAAGTTCGATGAAGGCCTTCAGTTGCTCGATGTCTGGATTTCGTATGACAATGATGAAGTTTTGAATTCGGTATGATGTTGTTGTTTTATGTCATTAGTGTAATGATCGATGATCTATATATGTAATTTGTTACTGTTTAATATTTGAGAGTTTTTTGTTGGTTTTGTAGATTTACTAACCTAGGGTAACATGTAATTAGAATTAATTCGTAAACGTAATTTTAAACGACCTCATATCACAGTGGGGTAGTTATGTTTTCGGACCATTATTCTACAGAAACATATTTTTCTTACAAAGATCTTTTCAACAATTTATCGTTGAAAGAAACTAAGAATTATTTAAGAAATTAAGCAAAAACCGGTGACGAAAACTATTTGTTGTAACTGTTTTGGATTTTATGAAGAGGTCAGAGGGCGGACGGAGACTACAAATGTCATTACAAGGCGGAATTAGTGTTTGCTTTTATTTCTTCTTATGACTGCAGTTCTCGATTTGTTGTCGTTCTTCTTTGTCGTAGTTTCATATGATCATTGTAGTACTAGCAACATCAAAATTCAAGTTGTCTCCATAACTTATTTCCATTTCGGGTTTTAAATATAATAGTGTCAGAAAATTATAATGAATTAACACCAAAAATCATGTTGGCGATCCTGAAGAAGTTTTAGACTTTTGTCTAATCTGGTCGATACAATGCTCAACTTGATCTGGTTATCCGGCAAAAGAAATTCCCATACGGAGGCTCCGTGTGGCCGTGGTGTGTGGAATCACAAAAGGGAAGGTTGGCGCTTAGTATTTTGTGGCAGATCTTAATGGTCCAAGTGGAACAGACGCCACCAACAATGCCAAGGCACCTGCGAATGCTGTTGGTTTTTTGGTTAAAGTGAAATATACGAGTTAGTTACCTTCCCGTGATTGAGGAATTTTATATTAAATACTATGGACAAATGTATGCACGTGGTTGACCTAAGGTAATTGAGTTTCACTAATTGTTCAAATGCACCGTATGATGAGTTGTACAGTGTACAATGTACACGTTTCCGTGCAAGTTTAATTTTAATGAAGAATGAATGTATTACAATTAAGAGAGATCTCTTCACAATATGCGATGAACTTTACAATTGTCAAAAAATGAATTTTCAGTTCATATGTCACCATTATAAGGTTGTATATAAACAAAATCGTAAACGTTTCCGAAACCGAAAACGTATCGGAAAATGCAACCAACACATCAACTTGTCCCTGATAAATCGGACATTGCATGGGTTGCAAAAGCAAGTACTAATTAGAAAACTTGACTTTGCTATTTTCTCGTAAGAATTGTGAAACTTGTCAAACCTTTTGTTATGATTTATAAATGTTAATTACAAATTATTGGAATATCGAAGGAATAAAACTATTTTTATGCCTACATTTTTTAAAAATTTGTTAACTGTTCAGTTGTGATAACGAGAGACATTCAGTAGGATTCGATACTAATTTATCGTCAAAATTAGGTGGTTTAATTCAAATATAATCCAAACGAATTATGAAATTTTGCATTTTGTACTTAAAAATTTATTGAGTGCCGCTGTTAAAAAGACTACGCCATTGTGAAATGTTGCTATCATTTCGGAAACATAATAACATGTAAAGATCCTATTTAAACTCAATCAAATGACATTGTAAGCTAGAACTAATTCCAAAAATTTTGTCATAGTAGCATTACGTTTGGTTCATTCTACAACGCCAGTTCCATTTGCCAATTGCGGTTACGATACTAAAAACCATAACATTTGAGTTAAATGGACAAAGCTTGTATGTCCAATACCATGGACTACAGGACACAATTGCCGGTTGATGATCTGACTCAACGCCAGATAAGTGGGCTTATCAAAAACGTCCCCTTCTTGCAAATAATATTACATTATAAATATGTAAAGTTATTATAATTATATAAATATTATGAGGTTTTAGAACTGGGGTGGCTCTTTTCCATACAAATGGTAAAATTATTGACAAAATTCTGGAAAATTTTCATGTAATCGTTCAGACCCCGTATAAGCGATAATTTTTCTACTGAACCGATTGCGTTAAACTACACCCTTAAAACGTCAATGGCTATGAGATATATTTGTGCAAAATTTTAAGATTCTTAAGAGATTATATTTTCAGTTTTTATCAGGTAAAAAGATCTGTCTATTCATATTAAGAATATTAGAAGGCAGAAAAAGGAGTATCTCTCATACACAAGCTAAAGGCTTGATATATTATGCATTTTTTCGCATATGGTGCTGAAAACAAATTTGTTGAAGGTCATTCAAAAAAAAAAAAAAAACTCTTGAAATTTCCTGAACAATTACGTTTTTCTTTAAATAGTCGTTTTCGAATACAAGGCACCGAATTCTTAAAATTGTACTTCTTTGCGTAAACGCTATGTCTTTCTTCAGCGTAATTGTAAACACTGGTGGTGTTTCATAAAATCCCTTATAAGAGAGCGGTAATGCCGCACAAGGAATGCTTAATGCTGCTTAAATTTGGATTCGTCGGCTCCAATGTTCCGACCTAGTCAATACTTCAATTATTGTTCCAATTATTTCCTGTTCGAATTTGAAAGTTCACGATGCTCCATCATAGAATGTACTGTTTCATGATTTCAGCTTCTGCTGTTTGGCTTCCTTGTGTATTTCTTAAAAGCATGAATTTCAAGAACCTCTTTTTATCACTGCACGAGTACGGCGATTTCGACTAGAAAGTACGAATTTCCAAAAATTTCTCTTCGTCACACGTATAACACGATTTCAAATTTCGCGGGCTACGTACATTCGACTTTCGATTATTATTTTTATTTTTATGTCGGTATACTCGTCTCGAAGATATGTTGACGGTTTTATCCATATAGCAGTATAGTTTAGTTTGTTTGTGAGAGGCATTAACAAGTGTTTCGCGTGTTCGGCGATTTTTTGTTATCGAAAAAAATGGATCAAAGAAGTTGCAACAAATTATGTGTGAAAAATAGAATTAAGTGCTCAAGAACACTTGAAATGTTGACAGTGGCATACGGTGAGAGTACTTGAATCAAAAAAATGTTTACAAGTGGTTCAAGATGTGAATGACGACGCTCGCTCTGGAGGCCCGAGCACATCAACAACCGATGAAAATGTTGAGAAAGTGAAGAACCGGAAATTTTGAGGCAGCAACGCCACATGAGCATGGCTCAGGAATTGTTGAATGACGTCAACGATGATCCAGATTTGCTTAAAAGGGTCATAACTGGTGACAAATCATGGGTATATGGTTATGACATCGAAACCAAAGGCCAATCGTCCCAATGGAAGAGTACAGGAGAGCCAAGACCAAAAAAAAAGACGCCAAGTTCGATAAAATGCCAAGGTTTTACTCACTGTTTTCTTCGATTACTATGGCGTAGTGCATCAGGAGTTCTTACCACAAGGTCGCACGGCAATACGAAAAAACGACCGGAATTGTGGAAAAAAATGCATGGCTTTTGCATCATGATTGAGAGATTATTTGGCCGAAAACAATACCGTCATCATGCCTCAGTCACCGTATTCACCATATTTGGACCTCTGAAACTTTTTCCGGTTCCCAAGATTGAAGAGACCCATTAAAGGACGGCGTTTTGCAGCGATTGAGAAGATAAAAATCGAGTCGCCGATCACGCAAAACACTTGTCTTATTTATGCCTCTCAAAAACAAACTAAACATGCTGTATGGATAAACCGTCAACATATCTTCGAGACGAGTGTACCAACATAAAAAAAATAATAATAATCGAAAGACGAATGCACTCAGCCTGCGAAATTTGAAAATTCGCCTTATTTTTTGAACACTCTTCGTATAATTACTCAAATTCAGGTTTTTTACCTAAATTATGTGTTCCAGTCCAGTGTACCACTTTCCCGCCCTTTTTAGCCGTATTATCCGCAGAAAATAGGAATTTCGGAAAATGCCTGTTAATCATAGTAAAAAAGTTCACTTTAATTTTGCTTATTCCTGCATCTGCCCTTCGTCTGGGTGATGGTACAATTGGAATGGAATGGGAATAGATAGCCCCAGTTATGTGAATCTGGGTTGTCGACTTCGTTATCCTATTTTTGTACACTATCATTCCTATTTTACACCTTGAAAACAATAATTCGCAAATTTTTGTCCTTACTTCGCGCCTAATTCATAATTCTAAATTTAACTATATATTCCGGCGGGCGACACCATTTTAATTCATTTTTGCCTATAAAGCTTCGAATTTCGGAAAACTCCATTCTTGTCTCGTGCACTTTCTATAGGTAGAAATGAAAGATGGACTCCAATTTTACTGATTCCAGCTTTAGCCATTTGGTACAAAGTTTGTCCTTTTTTACCTCGTTTTTATATCTAAGAATACGAATTTTGATAAACATCTTATTACGCATCTACTCAATGAAATGGTTGTATCTCAAAATTTTCGCAATTCTAGCTTTGGTTGTTCAGTCTGAATGATTATTAGTCAGCCAATTTGTTTCGAAAGAAAAGCGTGAAATCTTGAAATAATCGTGAACAACTATTATTAGAATAAATATGAAGAAAAAACTGGAACAAAATTCTATTTTTGGAACAGTTGTGAAACAAAAAAAAATTTAGAGTAGTAGGATTAGTAATAATGAAAACCTTATTTGCTAATATAATTATGGTGGGTGTGAATATTGGCTGCATTATTAAGTTGTTGGTTTGTCATGTTTGAGGCAACACAAAACTGGTACTAATTAAAGTGCTTTAAGCGTTAAAAACTTATCTTTAAAAGACGAAAAATGCGTTCACAAGTCAAAAAAGTATTTTAAATTTTAAATTAAATTTAAATTTTTTGATAGTTGGCAACCCTTACGGTGTAAACTTCAAATATTTTTGCGCTCGTCTTTGTGAATTTTAAATATTAAAAATGTATAGATTGGTGTGTTTTTCGCTCTGAAAAGGCAACATAAATTCGTTCTGCAAGTTTCAAAAAAGCCAAAAATTGTGAAGTATAGGAGCGAAAAGCAGACGTAGTGTTAAAAACAATAAAGTTATTTGTGCACAATGCAAATTGGTGATAGAAGATAAGGAGGAAAGCATAGAATGCGATAAGTGCAACAAAAACTTTCATGCTGTTGGTACTGAGTTGGACAAACGTCAATACGAATACTTGGTTAGGCATGAGAATGAAGAGTATGTTTGTCGTCTCTGTGGTAGCAACAAATGTTCGCTGAAAGCAGAACTAAATATAATCAAAACGGAATTGAAAAAACTGGATCAACTCTCTCTCCTGCAAGAAACAATGACTTTTATGTCAAAGCAATTTGATGATATACTAAAGGGAGTAGCAGAAAATAAGAAGAAGTTAGAAGCTGTGCAGAAGGAGAATAAGGCGCTTAGAACAGAAATAACTGATTTGAAGAACTCTGTACAATTTTTAAACGATCAGAGAGTAAAGAACGATTGTCTTGTAATTGGTGTAAAGATGAGTGATGGTGTGTCAGCTGTGGATGCTGTTTTGAAGTCGTCGAGTGATGCTGGTGTGGTAATGTCAGCTGAAACAATCAGTGATGCGTACTATCTGAGAAGGAGAAACGCGTCAAATGGTAAACAGTCAGTAGTATTTAAATTAAATTCAAAAAAAAATCTAAAGATTAACTGATGTCTATTAAACCGAAATTGCGGTAAAAAGATTAAAACGAAAACGTATATGTTCAAGACTATTTGAGCAGAGAAACATTGAGTCTATGGAACTATGCGAAGTCATTCAAAGCCGTTGGCTATAGATCAGTTTATGCAGCAAATGGTTCAATTTTTATTAAAAGAAGTGAATTGTCGAAGCCGAGAATAAACTGATGTGGGGGGGGAAGTAGTCGCATTGTTATTGGAAGCAACTACTCATCAACCGAAAAATAGCCGATCGCAAAGAGTGCACGATGTTGATGACGATTCTGATAATTATTTATCACCCAAATGAAATGTATATTTATTATTTTGAGTAGATATAGACTTTTTTTTAATTTTATATTTTTATGAATCAATATTTTCAATCTTTTGAAGCATTTACGAATCATTTCAATAATCCAGAACACAATATTTTCAGCATTTTTTTCTGTTATAGCAGTTCAGGAAACATGGTTCAATCAAAATCTTGTTCAGATTTATAACATACCGGGATATAAGGCTATACATTGGTGTAGATCTGATAACTATGGTGGTACCTCTATTTTTGTTAAGCATGCTATTCCTTTTACAGTGGAACAAATTTCGAATCAAAATTCTATAGATTCAGTTACATTGAGATTGAATGGCATGAAATCCAATGGAAAGCATATTACTATAGTTTCATTTTATAAGTCACAAAGATGTAATGCACCATGTTTTATTGATTTCTTGGAAAATTTATTTGTTCGCATTGGCCGCACAACCTGCATATTTGTTGGTGACGCAAACGTTGATCTATTGAATGATAATTCATCTGCTGAACTTTTGAACCTTTTATCAAGTTATGATATTGCTAGCTGTAATAATTTAATTACGCGTCCGCAGAGTGGAACGTGCATTGATCGTGTATATAGCAATTTACATAAACCTATGGAAATTGCTTCAACAGAATGTAATTTATCCGACCATAACATTATTTCTTGTAAGGTTCATATAAAGGCGCACACCAAGGATTTTGTTACAAAAAAATACTTTAAATGTGACTATAATAAAGTAAAAGACTTCATTCAGAATGAAATGTAAGATTTGCCGTATACTAGTGACCCGTCGGTTGACACAACAATTGTTCTATGAACAATTACTATGTTGACAATCTGGCCTGTATGAGGAACGGTCCTAGGAAATCTTGGGTTTTTATTAATGAGACACTTGGAAGAGCATTAGACAAGCAAATCAATATAAAAAATGTCGATGGTGAATTTGTTGCAGATAATGTTCAGAAAGCTGAAATGTTTAACGATTATTTTGTAAATTCAGTCAATGAATTAAAAGGACAACTAATACAACTCCCTTCGGATACGTGCCATGCCTTGAGAACATTAACAAACTGTAATAGCAGATTTCAAGCTAGAATAACTACGATTGATGAAATGAGAAATGTCATATCCAGCTTAATATCGGGAAAAAGTCCGGGTCATGATAACATTTCGGCAAAAATTCTTAAGATATGTGCTGATAGTGTGACTCCACGTTTGGTTAACATCTTTAACGATATAATTTATACTTCAGTATATCCTGAAATATTCAAAATTCATAAAATTGTACCAATACCTAAGGAGAAAATATCTACCTCCGTTGATAAAATTTGCCCAATATCCATATTGCCCATTATAGACAATGTTTTTGAACATATTTTGCATACACAACTCTTTACATATTTCCAAGATAACAATTTGTTAAATAATTTTCAATATGGTTTTAGAAAAGGTTGTGGAACAGAGAAGGCAACAGTTAATGTGCAAAATTTCATATGTAAGTCGTTGGATGACGGATATAAGGGTGTAGCTGGAGTTTTTTATGATTTGTCAAAAGCATTTGATATAATTGATCATGATATCTTAATTCAAAAACTCAGATTTTATGATGTACATGACAAAGAACTTTTTCTCTTAAAAAGCTATTTGACAATTTGTAAAAATTGTTAATAGCAAAAGTACATTGAAACCAGTGGAGCATGGAGTCCCACAGGGAAGTGTATTGTGCTCATTGTTATTTTCTCTGTATATAAATGACTCGAAAAATATAGACGTATCAGGCAAAATGTTTGTATACCCTGATAATATTCCCATTTTTTATCCATATAAATATGAAATGGCTGTGAAGCCTTACATAGAACGAGAAGCAAGTCTATTAATAGAGTGTTTGCGTATTAATAAACTTCTCCTTAATCCTTAAATCCTTAAGTTCCTGAAGTTAATTCAGTTAAATATTTGAGATTATATTTTCAAAGTAATCTTTCTTGGACACTGCATATAGAGTATCTGTAGTCTACAGTATCACCTGCCATGGGTTTATTGTATAAATTTAGAAATAAATTTGATCGAAATACTAAATTTGTAATATTTCAAACTTTAGTTCAAAGTCATTATAACTATTTAGCCATTAGGAATGGTTATAAAAAAGAGTTCTGAATTCAAATCACTCCAGCGGCAACAGAATAAAGCACTAAAAGCTGTAGCGAACTTGTC
This sequence comes from Philornis downsi, assembly GCA_019455685.1. Lineage (NCBI taxonomy): Eukaryota > Metazoa > Arthropoda > Insecta > Diptera > Muscidae > Philornis > Philornis downsi. The sequence continues at coordinate 3,540,379 of JAHXMU010000027.1, read as the reverse complement.
AATTTCATATTGTACGCTTTCTCTGTATAGAGATGTTTTTCCAACAGTTTTGGCAGTATATGGTTGTTATAAATTAAAATTGCTAATATATGTTTTCAAATGCCTGCATAGTATTGGCCATCACACGATAAATTTTTCCCGAAATCAGTATATATTCAATACGAAAAATAATGACAATTTAAGAGTAGCTATGTGTCGATCTGAAACAACAAAACAGCGTATAGAACATTCTGGTAGTAGTCAGTACAATATTTTACCACAACAGTTAAAATCACTAGAAACACTTTCATTATTTAAATCGTCAATGAAAGGGTATTTATTGCAGAATGTCGAAGAGCTTCTGGTATGAATTTTGAGTAAATATTGAAGTACATGCCAAGAAATTAGATTTTTCATAAATGTGTTTGTATTTTGTATTAAAACTATTGTTATTATACAAACAATTTTGATGTACATAATTATTTTGCCAACTAGCCTCTATAATGCCATGCGGTGCTGAGGCGTAATTTGTATGAATTTGTATGATAAAAATAAATAAAAAATAAAATAAATAAAAATAAATAAATAAAAAAATATTTTTGATTAACCCATTTGTTTTTGCAGTTGGTTACTTTACTTTTTGTTGGTAAATGCCAATATATATAGTAGAAGACAATAATGGAAATATCGCTGAAATTTCGAATTAATGAATGTATTAACATTTCAAATAAAAGTACCATATTTAATTATTCTTTAGGACTTGCTACAACAGTATATTAAAAAATCTCTTAAATGCGGAAAAGGAAAATACAAGCTTTTCTTAATGAAATGTGTGCGTTTTACCGCGATAAACTCACTGCCATGGTTAATGCGTAATTCCAATTTCGGACTCTTAGTTCAACTAATAGTTGTGTTACAGTGGTATTTAAAAATGGTTACAAAAACTAAAAAAACAACAAATGTAGCGTGCAAAATAGCACGTATCATATTTCGAAGCAAAAAAGCAGATCTATAAGCCAAAAAGGATAAAAACAGGTGTTTATTACGCAACTGAGCAGAAATTGCAATTTACATGAAATACCAGATGTATATGGATTTAAAAAAGGCATTACTTTGCTAGTATTATGTTGTCTTAGTTATACGTAAAGACTATTTTTCCACAGTATTTATCCAAGAAGAGGGTTCTATTCGATATTGTTAGATTTATTGGAAATGTTTTCGAAAACACTTGATTTGCTACGGAACATACCCGTTTTTAAATTGGAAAGGAATGCTGTGTCTGTCTTCTTTACAGCTCCTTTCATATGCAATTGTCGTAGTGCTTGCAGTTTACATCTTCGCAATGGTTTCCATTGGTGGCAATGCCTACTATCAGGCCTCGATGTGCAATCGGTAGGTTAGATGAGATGATGCAGCTGATCTAAAACAATTTGTTCCGTAAATAATTACAGTAGTTTACTTTGCTTCACTCAAATTACGTGTGCCAGTCGCCTCCTTCAGCGATTGCAGCAATAGATTACATCGGATATGTTCTTTACTATCAAAAGGATAAAATAAGGGCTGGTACCATGCCTAGTAAAGGAACGGAAGGAAGATGTCGTAGGGAATATCACAAATACGACCAAAGATGTTACGCATTGCCTTATACGTGTATACGAAGACATTCTTGGATAATTGGCAAGTATGTGGGATATGTAAGAAGAAAAAATAATGCCTTTCTAGGGAGGCTTGAGGTAAGACATATGTACATGTTGAATGTCTCAGGCCTTTTGTTTGAACGTCTACTTAATATTGCCATGGAGTTGTTAGTCGAACTTTTACTCTATACCCGCACACACACACACATTCGTCCGTCGCCATTCTAATATGAGTTTATAACATATACCCTGAGGTATACCCAAAAAGTTAAATAACATTTAATTTTAGAAAAAGGATCTATTGTTTTCCACACATTGTTCCAAGTGTTGTACGTACACGAATACTTCAAACTCAAACTCTCACATGTGAATTTTTTAAACCTTACATGAGCAACAAATTTGATTAGAAAACTTGTGTCTCCAATGCTTCTTGTCCCATTGGCGAGTGAGTACATGAGATGTTTTGGGACCGGCGCATAAGTGGTGGGTTAAGTTAAGTGATGAAGTACTAAGCAAATTGTACTTGGTAAACTTCGGCTGTTCTTAAAAGAGTAAAAAGTTCACATACTTTTCCAAATTACAAAAAAATTCACGCACAAATCCCACATTTAAATACTTGGGTAATAAACTTTTCTTATTGAACTCGTTTGAAACTTATTAATTTAAAATTCTCATATAGCACACATCGTATATGTGCAATATGAATACGCGTAATTTGATTTTTTCAAAAGTTGCTTATAAGTATAATATAATATAATTTGGGGGGTTTTCCACGAAAATGTTGTTAAATTTATCGGAACAGTTCATTATTTTAATAAAGTCTGCTAAAATCGGTTGTTATGTATTCACCTGCTCAGGTAAAGTTTTTAGTAATTTATTAAATTATTACCTATATATAAAGCTTGTTCGTGCCGCCAATATGTTTGTTAGAGCAAATGTTTTGAATCCAAATAGGATCCGATCAGAATGTTCTACACACATATGAACGTGTAATATTTTTTATATGCATTTTGCATATGCGTGTAACTGATAATTTACCTTTTAAGGTCAGTAAAAACACATGTAATTTTTCCAGCGGTCTGGTTACTGGTAACTCCATTTTAAGAGGTAGCCAATATGAATTTTCTGTAATTGTGCTTTATTTGAAATATTATTTAGTTACGCAACAAAATTGGAACTGATTTTTGAGAATTTCCGCCACTAAGAAAAACATTTGAAAACAATTAATTTTTTATTTTTAATAGGATAACTTTCGGCGTCAAAAATTAAAAAGACCTCGTTTTTTTTATTCAATTCTATAAACAAATTAAAATGAACATGTTTATTTTATATACTTTGAACATATACGTTTAAACATTAAGTTTAATGTGAATAATGTTGTTTGGACTCTAAATAATAGATATACATTTTGAAAAATTACGTATAAGACAAAAATTTCAGAATATTATTCAACAAATGTGAAATGAATTGTGAAAGCCTTAGGTATGGCTCACTGCAAGATTTGGTATGTACACAATGCAACAATTTTTTACACGTAGTTCAAAGTGTTATGTGATTTCTTCGTATTTCTATGACCCTCAAAACACGTGGAAACGTTCGGCTTCAAATTAGACTAGTTATATTATGGGTTAAGTAACTTTTCAAAGTTGTCACCTTGGCCAACATTCTTTTTCTTCTTCTTCCCGCAGAAAATAATTCCAAGCGCTTCGATCTTCTGCGCTTCTCCTCTAATTCGTCGCACCAAGTGTCGATAGTATTTCAAAAGCGTGGTCCCTCCAACGGAATTTTGCTCGCCCTTTTCTGCGCCGTCCATCGAGTTCGTTGTCGAAAACTTTCCATGCAGGTCCTTTTGGGTCCATCCGAATAACATGATCCATTCAACGCAATCGCAGTATATTAATGCGTTTGACCACGTCGATGTCGGCATATAGCTCATTGTTCATGCTACGCCGATACTCTCCGTTAACGATGATGGGCCCATATATTTTCCTCTCGAAAACTGCCAGTACTTATTTATCCGTTTGCGTCATAACCCAGAATTCTACGCCATATACCAAGACAGGTAGAACCAACGTCTGTCAATCGCTTGCTTAGTCCATAGTAACATTTGTTAGCTGGCAATACTCTCCACTTTATCTCCATGCCGACATCATTCGTTTTGTTTGCAGCGGTACCGAGGTAGATGAATTCTTTCACCACTTCAAAATTATAGTTGTCAACGTTCACACACTTTGTTCGTTGAACCAGACCCATTTTCGCCGCTTCCTTTTCGATGCTTGAGAAGGCCGCAGTAACATTTCGCAATTTTCGGCCAATAATATCTATGTCATCTGCATATGCAAGTAATATATGGCTTTTATTAAAGATGGTAGCTGACGTGTTAACTGCAGCTTTCCTCATAATCATCTCCAACAGAATGTTGAAGAGGTTGCACGATAGACTGTCGCCCTGCCTAAATCCTCGTTTGGTGTAAAAGGTACATTACACTCAAATTCCAATCATCGGGCATGTTTTCCTCGAGCCAAATCGTATTTAGGAGCTGATGCAGGCTGTTCATCAGTTTATCGACACCAGTTTTAAACAGCTCTGCTGGCAGGCCATCAGCGCCCGCGATTCTGTTATTCGTAAGCCTAATACTACTACTACTACTACTAATACTACTGTTCTGATCTCTGTTTGGCTCGGAGCAGGGCAATTTATGCCATCGTCGGTAATTGGGGTGATTTCCTTACTCGTGCTGCCAGCCGCAACCAAGAGCTTATAAAAATTATCTCTCATTGTTGTAGCACATTCTGCGTATCTCTGACCAGATTGCCCTGTTCCATACCCTGTACTTCTTATCTTTTGGTAGAATTTTCGGGCTTCACCTCTATCCCTGTATCTTTCTATTTACTCACACTCCTGGATGTCTGTATGCAGGAATTTGGTTTCCCTTACAACCCTACTATGAGCCGTAGAGAAGGAAACTAATCCGATTCCATTTTCGAAGATGCTGCCGAGAAGATAGTATTTTCCAACTGATGGACTCTTGACTGGTGTTGACAGCTTTACATTTATCTAGGACATCCGACAATCGAATAGAGACATCTTCTCTGAAAAAAGTGTGGGTATACCAGAAAATAACCTTATAACGTTTGTGTATGTTGTCAACATGTTGAGCGCTCCGTTTTAATATTTTCTTTCGAGTTTCCATGATAATTTGTTTTAAGAAGAACGGCTTTTCAGGTTACTGCATCAGATTCCGTTGTTGGAGATATCAATAACCACTAAGCTGGCATGAGCTAAATTTCAGTAACAGATGCACCGATTTTAGCATGTCATTTAGGTTTCTCAACTAGTCGATTTCTCAGTATAGCTACTAACAGACGGATGTATTACGAGGAACTACCTGCAAGAAGATAGGGAGTCAAGAGTTGTTTTGGAAATTTTGCAAAGGGTTCTGGTTAGTCCCAGGTCAGAGAGCCCAAACTATAAATTTCCCCAGTCATAAACACAAAAGAAGAAAATATTTTTAATAGATTTTGATAATAGTACATGCCATTGTCGCAAAACTAAGACTGATAAATTTGCACCTTCTTCAGGTGACGGAAAATCTAGGACAGTATTTTACTTATGTAGTAATAGGAACGGAATATGAAATTGTGTAGGGCTTATTACACCTAGCGATAGTGTCCCACCCTTCTGTTATCCTCCAAACATACTATCTTAAAGCCATTAATCAAAGCCTCTAACTTGTAGTTTTAACCACGTTATGTCTTTGAATAGATCTCCTGCTTTAAAATTAAAAACAATTGTTTTGGCACAACTATTTAGGTTTTGGAACCAGTGACATTACGTAAACTATAACAAATACCCCTGCTTTAATGTGCAAACTACAAAAAAACTGCTAAATGATAACAAAAGGGCTCACCATATGTCGTTTTGGAATTTAAAAATCAATTCACCTGATTGTATTGCTTAATAAAGGCATCTCTTTTTCAACAGCTTCTTTCGCTGTACCCCTGATGTCGCACACAGGCAACCGAAAGCGCTTTTACTTTTTCAGAAGTTTGACCTTTTCTGGTAAACGATTTAGCTCAGCTCATTTAGAAATGGCTGCAGACAATTTAACTATTTTATTAAAAACATGAGATAAAATAGTAATAGAATTTACTAAAAGCAACCACACAACGCAAAGAAAAAAAAGTAGAATTTAAACCAGATATAATAGATCGGATATTGTAAAATATTTATTAACAAGAATAACATGTTGCGCTTTGGTTCGGTGCCAAGAACAATGTTTTATTTATTTATACATTATATTATGCATTATACATTCATATTATACATTAAATTACAATCTTCCAGTTATATCGGATAAATCGGTTATGTGGACAATGAATAAAGATAATCAATTGTGATTAAAAAAGCATTTATGATAAATAACATTAAATTTGCTGCAAACTCAAAGTTTGCAATAACCACGAAATCTTTCATTTGCAACGAAGCATGAAATTAATTTTTAATTTATAATTTCCCACGATGTGACGGCAATTACCAAAATATACAAATTGTGTACATGAAAATAATTAATTATAATGCCGATTTTGAACTTTTAAATGCGAGGCAAATGTTAATGTTGACGACAATATTTAACATTATGTAAATAGTACAGTTACTTCCTAAAATCAAATAACAAATTTGGGATTTAGATGAAAGCTATTTAGATGAAAGCTAAGGCGGTTACCATCCCCGATATGGAGCACGCCTTTCTATTAATAATGCTTAAGTAATTTACTTAAAGTTAAATACGAATACTACTAGCGAAAATGAAAGCCGTGGACACAAAACAGCTACATTTCCTCTTTTATGAACGGATTCGTGCAGTAAACTTTTATAATGCATAATTTAAATACCGCAAATCAAGTAATTTCACACTCTAAAAATAATACATAAATCGTCAAAGCATATAGGAAATTAAATAACGTGGAAGAAAAGAGTCTATTTTTGATGCAATTTACATACACAATAGGATATTTAGGGTTTTACTCATATTGGGGCTTTAGGCGTTAACGCAATCTTAGAAAGTTTTTCGATACATAATCTTTTATGGGAACAACTGAAACAATGCTATCATTGAAATTCAGTTATGAATTGTACACTTTGCTTCCAAAAGCTTTCATAGCGAACATAAATTCAGAAAACAAAGAAAACCATTCATTTACATACGATTATCCAGTTTTTCAGTTTTCACTCTAATGTTTTTTCGCACATTTCGAGCGGTATCTCGGCAATAACTTGACGAAAGTTGGTTTTCAAATGGCCCAAAGTTTGGGCTTATCTGCGTAAACACGGTCTTTGACGTAACCCCGTAAACAAAAATCTAACGGCATGAAATCGCATGATCTTGGTGGCCAATTGCCGTTGCCAAAATATGCAAGAATGCCGAAATCGGACGTGTTGTGTAGATCGTACCACCATCTTGTTGAAACTACATACCGTCCAATCCATAATCTTCAATTGCACACCAAAAGTCAGTTATCACACAGCCACACTCTGAATTATCCGCCATACTTTCACTAGCAGGAGCGATATTTTCAGCAGTGGTTACATTGCGATGATGCTTTGACCTGAAAACATCTGTAACGTTTCAAGTCTCTTCAAATTTTGTTTATAATCTTGTCAACTCCTTGCACAGAATGTCGATTATGACGACCATAATCACCCCATAATGCATGAAAAGTGCCTACGTTTGAATTACCACTTTTGTAGTAGGTTTTAACAACTTTTATGCGTTCTTCGGTTGTTAAGCGGTGCATATTCGTAAATGGCAAACCTTCCACTAAATGAATAACACTTCAGATGGCAGGTATTCAGCAGCGGACAGCCTCGTCAGACCGGCGGTTTTGAAGCCACTAAATGGATAAACCTGTATTTATTTCACACAACTCAAATTATTTAACTATCAACAAATTGAACGTACGATCTATTTAATGGCGCCTTAAGAATCTTAACATTTGTTCAATAACAGCTGAGCCACACTCTCTGTTAAGTTAACCAAAAAAGCTCGAAGCATAATTTCGCATTGACAATGGTAGTGACATTTTCGTTTCTGTGCAGAAATGTAATAAAACCTACTTCAATTTAAACTGCACTCAATAAAGCTTTTTCGAATTTTATTTTCAAATGCACAGTTACCAACGAAAATTTAAACAATTTTTCCAGAAACTATAATTTAAAAAAAAAAAATATTCGGACAATGCCCCAGGCAATATTTATCTGATTACATGTAAACGGTGACGTCATCTATTTATCGCAATCGAACACAAACACAAATAATTTCACTTTTATTATTCCAGTCGTCAAAAAGAAATAAACTAAAAAATGGTTCACGGCTTGGAGAATATTAGCTCGTATGCCCGCAAAAATGTCATGAAGCCTTATCTTCTGCAGGCTTAGAAAGCAACGCTGAAAAAGGTAACGTCTGAGAAACCCTAAACAATCAATCAATCAACTAGGCCGTTTTCTAACAAATTTGTTTACATTGCGGACGTTTGGCGAAAGTCTTGCTACCATTAAGAAACGGTTTATATGGCAAAGTCGCAATAAACGAATAACAAAGCTACAGACAAGTTGATGAAAATGGTTGTGTATGTTAAGTAGGGGCATAAAAGCATATGATTATGATCAAAATCTAAAAATGTAAGTTTTATTTATGAAATATTTCGCCTCCGTATTCAGCTGTTCGTGAACCAAACGTTCTCGATAAAACCATCAAAACTACTATTAATGGGCGTAATAATTTTGATATTGCGGTTTTATCCAAAATTTGTTATAAAGCATTATGTGCGAAGAAAAGTGTAGCGTATTATGTCCCCTGTGTTTTAAATCGAAGTTTATTTCAGGGATTTTTAAGACAAAGTCCGCCTGTCTTCCTGTTTACCTATGGTATTTTTTCTCATGTCTAGATGGTTCTCTAATATAACATCACTGATTTTAGTTTTATGCCTTTAATTTCGAATAAAATCCCAAGATTTACGTAAAATTGTTTATTTAATAAAATTTGGTACCGATATTGGGGCAATTTGACCCATTCTTCAAGTACTCCCGATCCATATGGCATTAAACCCAATATTGTTATTGTCATAACGTTTTAAACATCTGCACAAATAGATTAAAAATGGTATTACTCCAATTTAAGACCGTAATTTAGAGAGCTGGATACGCCCATTTCTGGAACTTTCGCATAAAATGTCGGATTTTTTTCAAAGTCGTTGGTCACCTATAAAGAGTGAATGTTTTTGTCATTGGATGAGGTAAAAATGTAACATCTCAAAGGAAGCGTCTAAAGTATAAAGTATTTTTTCCCCAGGTATGATTTATGACTTTTTACATCGATGGAGCGTTGCCCCCCTATATGGCTGGCTGGCTAGTAGATACTACAGTTGTTGTAAATCTTTATGAAACTTCTTAAAAGTTGTTGTTGTTTTTTTGGAAATATCGAGTCGATCTGATATCTCCCAATTATCTTATTTGGAACTGCAGTGAATTATAGTAAATAGTAAATTGCTGTGTAATGTAATAATCATAAAATTTGGAAAGATCGACATTTCATAAGCTTTGTTCTTAAAAATGAAAATACAAAAAGATTGAGCTATATATTTTTAGGTTCATATCTTTTATTCCTTTAGAACAAATTCAGTTAAATTTGATAAACGTTAAGACTTTGTAAAAGCAGAGTCTACGAATGAATGATTTTCAAATTTAATCTTTGCTCTCCAGTTTTTTATTAGTAGGATGCAATAACTCACTTTTTGTCCATTAAGGTGGATCAAAAAAAAAAAAATTAAGTTAGTCGCCCCCTTCGATTAAACATTTTTTTTCCATGCTTCCAAATAGCGCCCTTTGATAAGAACTATATTTCGTTCTTCAGTTATTTTTGATTTCGACATTCAATCAATCATATGTTAAATACATCTACACTCGTTAACATTTCTAGGTTCTATTTTCTCTTAATGTACAAATTGCAACGCATATCAGTTACATTCAACAAATTCTAAGTGGAAGACTGTGTTTTCGCCTCTTTTATTCTGAGATAGCTTATATCGCTTTTTGAAAAGAGCACAGCGTGCTACCATTCCACCCCTGACGCACCATATATTTTGCAGTAACGCAAATGGACCTTGGTAAGTCAGTCATTCGTCACGGCAAAAATGTAACAAATGGAGCTTTTAAACTACCAATTATATTTTGATCATATATGGCTCATGACACTCTAAATCAATTGAGTGATGTCTGTCCGTCTGGTACACGCAATAATTACCGCAAATCTTTACGAAACACCTTAAATCTTGGTATAGACTAATATTTACAAGATCGTTGCCTGGGATTGTAAACACACTATATCGCCCCGCCATTCTGGTACCTCTTATAGAAACTAACATTTTTCCAAAGACACAATTTTTTCTTTTAACTGCCAATATATGGACAGTAGTAAAATTTGAAAAAATCACCCAACTAAGCTGCCCTGGTGCATTCCAATACCTTCCATACTAGTATATAAATCACTCATTTAATCCACGTCTTCTTGGGGCTTTTATCTAACTCAGTTGCACTCAATTCAGTCAAATTTAGCACTCGTGGGGTCTAAGAATAAAAATGGAGGTTATTGTCACAATCCTTCTAATACCCCCATACAAATTGATCTATTTTCCGAAATTGTGTTTTTTTTTTTCTTTTTTTTTTTTTGTGTAACCCATAATTCGTAGGACGCAGCAACCTAGGTTTCGTTCGTTGTATTGATTTCTAATGCCTGGAAAATTTGATATCTGTCTTACACTTTTGATACATATTTTATAGTTAATTGCTAAGAGTGAAAGAGTGGTTCATTGTCGTATCCCTTTTGTTAACTTCCACATAAATAATTTAACCAAAATACGCTAAGCTTAATATTCTTCCAAACAGTCGTACTGAATTTAGCCAAATTTGACACGCATCATGAGTTTGATAAACTTATAGCCAAGAATCAAAATTTCGTAACTCGTATCTAATTTTACCAAGTGCTTAACGTGTATCAAATTTGAATTTAGTTACCCTGGATAAAAGATGTGAATCTAAGAATATATGTTTAAATCGATCACTGTTATGGAAGGTACCAACCGGTGTGACCAATCAGTTATAAATAAAAGAACAAAGATTGAATTTGGGAAAAGTATCAGAAATGATGGTTTGATATTGCCGACTTGCAATCTATAATAATATAATAATTAGTAGAAATTTTAGGCTAATTCAAGTTTTAAGAAGTTTTACAAAGCTGTCATATCTACCAGCTAATCAGAAAATTTCGCGAAACACACTTCGTGAAAAGATGGTCGTATCAATAATTTCAAACGACATTAGCGTATTCAACAATAGAGCAGGATGCAAAAGTGTTTTGGATTTTAATAAAACAATACAATAAAATCTTGTACAATAAAATTCAGATTCAGAGGTTGAATGATCTCTAAATTACAGGTGAGAAATAGAGTTTGGTCAAACCCGCCATTATGTATGAGAATACCGAAATGGACGTCATCCAGTAGACAGGCATACATGGCCCTATCATCTTCAGCACCCTAAACACGAATTTCGTTTCAGGTACCTAGGATTTAACTCATCTCTTTCAGGGCGTTGCATATTTTTCTAAATAGGGGTATACAAAACACAGAGTACCATGTATAGGTATACAGATGGCTGGGCACTAAATAATCCGTTATAACCGAAAGTTGAAATGGAATAAACAGGCTTGGTGTGAGGTATTAACGAAGTACTTGCAGAATCACTGCGCACAAATCGGGCTGAATCTGAACTATAGTCTGGTTCATGGCGACTTTGAGGACAGTGGTTATTTGTGGCTTTATGGCTGAGACCTGCAGTACTTTAAGTTTTGTTCTGCAGTATTGACTTATAATACTTCGCAGAATTTGAAAAAAATCACCGATTGATCAATCCGCTTGTGGTACTTTCCATATGAACGGCCGACTTAACGCTTATGTTCTTAGCTTCAGAACTTTCAAGTGTTTGCATTGAATTAAGTAAAATGAAGTTCACATCATGCGTTTGGCTGACTTAATTCTGAGAATGAATATGGGAGACATTTCCACCATTTTTCTGGTATTTCCTATAATGTTCGGTAAAATTCGAAAAAAGCATCCGGATCACCTCTCTTGTAATTCCGATACAAACTTTCTAATTTAACTAACATACCACCAAATTCAGTAAGTGCCACGTCGACTGTTATAATTATTTAGTTGTTTTAGTTTTGTTGTTTCAGTTCAGAGCATTTTTTAATAGAAACGTAGCGATTACCACGCTAATTTGTGCATCAATGAAAAAGGACGTTGATTAAAGGTCAAATATCTTCACTGAAGTTTCAGCACTGGTTCACAACATATTTAGGTGTAGGTGTGGGGCTTTATATAATACAGGGTTTTATATTTTTCGGTTTCAAGTAAAGTTAAATAAAACAAGACATAAAGCTATGATTTTTAGAAACTTTTATTTCATTATAATGCTTGGATCCTGGATTATATACGAAATACGATGCCATTTAAATGACCGCTTCTGGATTGGTTGCAGCAGTGAAAATTTTTGAGATAGTTTTCGAAAAAATGGGGTCCGATGACACTTCCAGACCATAATACGCACTAAACAGTATTTTTCCGGAAGCAATGGCGTTTCCACAATCTCTCCGAGCCACATATGCAACAATTTTGCTTGTTGATGTAACCACCGAGTGAGAAATGAGCTTCACTGCTGAAGAAAATGTTGTTCGATTGAAAGCCCACGTTTGAATCAACAATTTTGTAGTAAGTTTTCACCATCTTTACGTGTTCTTCGGTTGTTAAACCTTTTACTAAATAAATAACACTTCAGATGACTGATATTTAAAAGTTGACGGCCTCGCCAGACCGGCGGTTTTGAAACCACTTAATGATAACCCTATATTTGAAATAAATACAATATACATGTATACATGTATAATATTTAAAAGACATTTCTAAACTCATTAGTTTCATGACCAAATCAATTTTTTTTCATACACGCTATGTGTTGATGCCAAAATATGTATATTTCCGATAACTTTCATATTCATTTTAGTTTGGCATCCGCCTGGCCACCCTAATGTTAATCCGCCAAACATCCACGGCTTGAGCGCGTAAATCACACACCAACTCAAGCTTTAATAGCTTGATTGGTGTGTGTTTCAGAATGTTCTAAAGATGGCTACAATCTGTCTTATATACTCTCTTAGTCGCTTTGTCATTCCCAAAATTGCAAGCTAAAACTTACTTGTTACTGCGAGTTCAAACTATCCAGTTCACATTGGTAAGCTTCCGCGCAGATTGTTCAATTGCAAATAAAGAAATAGAAATTGTCCATTCCAAATTCTAATTCCTTGTGTTTTTATTCTTTATTTTTTCCTTTCTCGGTGAAGAATTTGCGAGAAATATTACAAGCTTCCTTGGAATATTTCCGGCTCACACAATTGTAAACCAAAAGCCACCTTTCGCTCCAGGCAACCCAAAATTCCCTGGATCCCCACACTTTCACTATGATTTTAAATTACTAAACACCACTTCATCCATGATTGGCCCATTACAATATTCAAACTTGGTATTTCAAGTATCTGCTAGCTCCAATCGCAGTATTTGCTTTGGGTGACAATTGAAAATTTCATACTTATGGCTTTTTGCAGTCAAATTCCATTAAATTGACAAAGAAGTAATTTCGGTAGTTTTTTCAAAGCAAATTTATTCAAATAATTGATTTTTATTCAAATAATTGATTTTAAACTACAATGAACCTGTAATTTTGATCAATGACCTTCTGCCGTCGCCTAGATAACTTTACGATTTTAGATTGGAAGAATGACTGATTCTTTCAAAGTATTCGAACAACCTTTTGCAGACTCCGGAATAAATGAAAATCTGATGGTCCCATCTAAAAAAAAATTGAGGCTTTTTTTCACTGCTTCGTCAGCCTTTATCAACTGTTGGCAAAAGATCTCCGAATTTAGATTTCATTTCTTGGAAACAGTTGAAAGTGCCATTTCTGATAGTTTTTAATAGTCGTGGGTGACACTTTTAGTATCTCTCCAACTTATTTAGTTGAAACGTGTCGCACAGTGCTTCGACACACAGGCAAAATCAAGTTTTGAATGATAATCCTAATTTTATTTTAAATTATTTGTTTATTAACTTCTTAAACTGACGACATGAAATCACAAAATTGTAGATTTAACTTTTTTTGGCGTCGGCAGAGAACGCCAAATGTAGAGATTTAAGACGAAAATTTTGATGATTATCTGAAAATAACCCCAAAAATTTCATGTTTAGCCAAATTGTTTTATAGAAGAGAGAATTCGCATATAAAAAAAATACCTTTTTTATAAAGTCTAATTATATCTATCAAAATTAATTTGGTGGTAACACAAAAAATTGGCAAATTCTGATGTAACAGTAAACAAAATATGAAGAAAATATGAAATTTTATTAATCTTTTCGATCTTTTCGAGGACATTATTTCTAAAATAAGGAAAAAGACTTAAAACAATGTCGCACCAACTTTGAAAAAAAAAATCGTTCATTTTATACACTTAAAGCCAAGGTTTTGACAGAAAACATAGGAAACATTTTCAAAATTTGGATGAACAAATAAAAATATGAGAACTTAACATATTTTTTTTGTTGTTTTTTTGTAGTGATTTGTTTCACAAAAATAGAAACAAACACTTTTTTGTGAATAATAAATCATGAATCAAATCAATACTTGCCAAAGTTTGGCGAACTAGAAAATAAAAAGGTGTGTTTTTCTTTATTTTTTAGATCATTATTTTCAATATGAAAAAAGAAGTGAAATATTTTCGCAACAAATATAAAGAAATATAAAAAATGTGTCCAAAATCAACTTTTTGTAAGACGCAAAAATGTTTAACGTACGTTTTATTATTTCTTTGAAATAAATATATCAGTTTAATCAAATCCTGCCGTTACCCTGTACTTCTACTATATATAAACCTATACTTCTATATATATAAACCTATATACATTTTTGAGTACACTTTAAGTTCACATTTTGGTGAAAATAATAAATTTATAAATTCTTGAAGGGTATTATTGTGGTATGATTGAATTTTAAGTACTTAAGACACATATCTAGAGGAGGTGTAAGAATGCGCTGTGTGATTTCCTCCAAATATCGCAATAATTAGGGACATGACAAACGTTTAATGGGGTGTTTTAGTATCAATAAATTTTGAGACTATTTTGCGCACGTTGTTTGAGTTTGCGCACTTTAGTGGAAAATCAAGTTGCTCAAAATTTTATAAAAGTAGAATCACCCTATAAGGTGTTGTAAAGTGACTATATTTCTTATGCTTCGATTTCGTTCAAATTTTGCACCCAAGTTGAAACAATAAACGTGTTATGTAAGTCATGTAAACTTTAGTCGAGATCAGATAGTCTAATAGGGTGTTATAGTGAGATCAAATTTCGGGACCAATAAGCCGTTTTGTATTGGCGGAAGTAGAATACGTATTCCAGTTCCGACAACATTTTGCTCTCAAAAGAAAATTATAAACACATTTAAAATGTTTCCAAATCAGATCATCAACTACACAAGTATAGTGTGACCGTTTTTAGAGGCTCAGAGACCTATTTGTATGGGATGCACAAGAAGGCATGGCATAAGCATATGTACGTGTGTAGCACGCCAAAAAAATGCAAGATTTAAAATGCCTTTACAGAGTTGTTTTTCACATTGAGGACTTTTCCAATGCATTTCGGAGAGATTTTCACAAAAACCAAGAGTATGGGAAACCAAACCGAACCTTCACATTATAATTAGAGTTCTAAGTTATATTGCGGGAAGAAATTATAGTGTGCAAAATTTTAATGGATTCGGACGGGGACCTCGGAGTTTATAAAACAACAATGCTGCAGGGTTTAAGCATTTAAATGAAGGTACGTGAAAGTGAGTGACAGAACACTTTTTTTTAATCAATTCAAACTATAAACTATATCCTAAGTTTAAATAAGTACGGAGTTACAGTCAAAAATGTAAAACTTGTTGGACTCGCCATTTTCTATAGGAGGTACTTCAATGTGCGTGAAAAATTCGTACATCGTAAGTTAGAGTGTAGGGAAAATCACAATATGGAAAGTTTAAGCAGAATAATGTAGACTTTTCAAAAGTTATGATGCAAACAATATTTAATGGGTTCGGGAAGTTTTTATGAGAGGTATTTGAGGATTGGAAAAAATACTCCAAGATTATAAGATATATCAATCGACATAAAATGCTACGTTCTGCCAAATTGGGCGTAAATCCGCATTGCATTTCTTACATAGCTCATCATACCTGTATTTTAACAATTTTATACTATACATAAAACTTCTCACATCGATAGAACTTCATAGCAAACTTTGTCACATCACGCACTGTAAATGTAAAGACCGGTACCTTAGTAGTTTTGTAAACCAAACTTAGTTTTAGTTTAGTTTTTCTTTAAATTAAAATGTACAGTCCATTAATCCGTGAAATCGGCACATTTTCTAACTTCATATTTTTATACAACGTAATAATTCTTATGAATTATCGATGTGGAACTTTTACGTGACCAATGGTTTAATTAGATTTATCGAAGTTACCATGCTTTCGTTAGCCTCTACAGCTCTTTAGTCATACCCATTAAAGTTCTTCGTTTATCGTATTTCTTGCAAAATATTTACTTTTTATTTCGGTCAATTTTATATACATATTTTAGAATGACAGATAATCGACTGTGACTGGATGAGCTAAAAGTTTTCTTACTCCAGTGTTTTTCTCTTTTTGCAAGCAAACAGAAAAGACAATAACAAATAACAATATGACTTGCATGTTATTCTTGACTTGTGCGCTTTCTGACTTTCCTCGCACACGTTGCAACATTTTAACTTTGTGAAATTATGCTATATCACCATGAGGTGCTACAAGTATTTGTTTTTCTTCGCAACTTTAAAGATTAGAAAAGCTTAAGATAGGAACCATTTTTCAGGTCAGCCTAGTGACATATTGTGCGCACACCATGTCTGTAATGAGTAATGCTTAACAACTCCCTAATTTTGCGAACTCAAAATATAAAGGCTTAGGGATTAGGCCACCCAACAAACGATTCACAATCTACTTACATAGTTTTTTTGGTTGAACAAGCACAATCCTTGTCGAGAGAAGCGACTTGCGTTTCTGGCCATTCATTTCTACACACGTGGATGAACGGGCAAGAGGCGATGCCACCATCTACATCCTATGGCATAAATGCGCGTATTGTACATTCAACATTCAAATGTAATCACAGCACCAACAATGTTTTCTGCATACTTTTGGCCCAACTAATTTCATAAGGCAACTGAAAAAGTTATTCCAACTATGCAAATATTCATCTATTCATCTCTTTTAAGCAAACGTTTGTACATAACCCTCTCCTGTGCATATTTCCTGAAAGCTCGAATGTCGGTTCTGGTGATCTGTTGGGACACTGTTACAATTGAATTCTCGATGAGTGGGAAAAGGGTGGAAATCGAGCAAAGAATGTGGAAATCCAAATAAATTAAATTAAACAAAAGAGAAAAGCTGACAAATGAAAATTGTAAAGCAGGAAAAAAGTTACTGGCTGCTTCATGCTGGTTTTAATTAAAAACTCGTCGTAGTTTCGTACATTTTACAAAACTCTATCACTTTCATTGGAAATATCCCCAACTGTCAGTTTTAATATGCTCAACTTTAAAGGAGAAGCGATGCTTTTATGAGGCAGAACGTAACATTTAGATTGTATTAACAGGATTTTATATTTCATCAAGGTGATAACATAATACTTGTATTAAACAACTCAATTTGACAGTTATCGAATTAAACATTAATTTTTGAGTATAAAACAACTAAGTTTAGTTGAAGTGTAATTCGAACAATAAAGTAGCTATTGCGACACGACTCGTTACATTTTGCCTAAATAGGCAAATGCAACTTCTTGGAAAGTAAAAAATATGCTCGTTATGTTCTTTTACATATAAAAATAATACAAATTTAACTAAGAACAGAAATGTAAGCAAGGTGAACGGACATAGTGACGTTTCTTATACTTTGGCCTTATATTTATACTATATGTTAATGCAAAAGCCTTTCACAATGAATCATTTTGGAGTCCTTTTCAATTTTTATTTTGGTAGAAGATTCGTCTTCAAACCAGAGATAGGGGTTTCAGCAATTTTTCCAAGGATACGCCAAATTCGTTATGATCCCCAGTTGACAAGAACATGAAGAATGTACTGTGCGAGCGAAATAGAATACTTCTTGAATTTTCCAAACATGCAACTCAATACGAACACTTTAAAAAAATCACATAAATTTGGCATTGTGCCAAAACTTCGAACTTAAACTTATACTCTAGGAGTTAAAATAATAACGAATAGAATAGAATAGAATATAAATAATAGAACGAAAATTAAGCTGTGGGGTTTGTCTTATTTATATGCACTGAGAGAAAATCTTGCTAAGCAAGACTGCTAAGTCAACACGAGCGGAACAATGAAATCCAACAAATGATATAACCGTACACAATCCAAAATGTATAACGTTCTCAGTTTTTTTAATTATGCCATCATTTATCTATGTATTCCCAACGATAATGTTCCAAGAAACAATTAAAATGTAGCAGTAAAGTCTACAAATTTTCTTAGCACTTTCACAATACAGGGTGTCCGTCGGGAAGGTATACTACTTTGATTTGCCGCCATTTTGGTAAACATTAGTCTTGACCGTTCGTATTTGGCAGTCGTGAAGTAGAGACGTGGCAAATTTATTATGGAAAAATATAAATAAACCAACATGTTTTAATCGTTAAAACATTTTATCGAAATCAATCGTCTATTACTGTGACGATGAGAAAGTTACGTGAAATTTTTGGGAGAAACAATGTGCCAACAAGACGCACTATCGTGTAGTGAATGATTTCGAAGAAAGACGATCTGTAGCTGATAGAGCCAAGCATGGGCCACAACGCACTGCAACATCGGCTATTACTGCTGCTCAAGAAAGTGTTCAAAACAATCCATCAACCTCAATTCGATGCCGTACTCAGGAGCTTGGTCTTTAAAGAACAACTTTGGCCACAATTTTGTACAACGACTTGCATTTATTTCCATTTAAGATTCAGTTGATACAAGAGCTTCTTCCACAAGACCATTTACGCCACCGTACATATGCCAATAGGATGTTGAAATTGAAAACGGTGTAACGGCAACTGTCAACAGGGAGCGATATCGTGATATGATTGAAAACTTTTAAAGGCCACAACTGCATGCTTTGGGCTAGATTAACATGTGGTATCAACAAGACTGTGCCACGATTACAATGGAATTGCTTCGAGACCTCTTTCCACAACAAGTTATTTCAAGAAATGGTGATGTGTATTGACTACCACGGTCGCTTGATTTGACTGCTCCGGACTTCTTTTTTGTGGGGATATCTGAAAAGCAAGGTTTATGCAAACAAACCAGAAACGCTTGAGCAACTCAAACAAAATATTCGTGATGAAATTAATGAAATACTGCATGAAATGTGTGGAATGTAATGAAAAATGTGCTCAAAAAGGCTCGCATTTGTAAGGCTATCAGAGGCAGTCTTTTATCTGATATTGTTTTCCATACATAATTGCGACATTAAATAAAACATTTATCAATATAAGATCTTTTCTCTTTCATTTAATCAAAAATTATAAACAAACAAAGTAGTATACCTTCCCGACGGATACCCTGTATAAATCTCCGTCACGTGAACTGACTTACATGTATGCTCAACCAACTTCTTTTGCATTGGTGCAGAAGAGTGTCCGGACTGATAATGCCAAAAGAAGTTCCGCTCAGGACTTACAGGTGGGCAATAAATTCTTGTTAAATCAGATAATTTGTATGTGTGGTACACGTAAGGTCGTGATGGTGAAACTCACTAATTTTACTCAGCGCCTGACGCATGTTAAATTACACTAAATTTAGTACAGTTGGTTTAATGATATGAACCTAGGGACACATGAGTTAAACCCGCCACAACGATCTACTAATTAGAGATTTCAAGGGAGAAATGAAATTTCGAAAATGTCGGTCAATTTATACGGAAGATACCAGAATGTGTACGAAAATGCCCTACAATTTAATTTTTTGACCGTAGATCAGCAAATCCTTAACATGTATCATATTTGACCGAAGTCAGTACAATTGATGACGTTAAGACTAATGAGTTAAATCGTCATTTAAATGGGATGTACCAAAAGAAGCGTGACTGCATATCAATTTTTCTCTGATTTTGTCAACAGTTATAAGTTAATATAATGGACATAAACCCAGGTTCCTGCAACTTACTAATTACATATGAAAAATTGAATTTCGGGAAAACAGGCAATGTGAATAGGAGGTATTAGAAGAGGCTTGACAGTGAGGTCAATTTTCATTCTTAGGCTCTACTTTACCAATCATGTTCTTAATAGTAAATTTAACAAAATTCTCTGCAGTTAAATAAGATAATATGTAGTAGATACGAATCCAAAACTAGGGCTTTAAATCGGTGACTTGTGTGGCAGGAGAAATTACCTGGTTAACTTGCCGATCATTTCAAGATCTGATAAATCAATTCAGTGGACAAAAAAATTAAGTTACTGCAGACTGCAAATTAGAAACTGCAGGGAAAAATCGAATTTCGAGAATTCAGTTTGCTCAGCTCGCTTACAATTCCCGACTATGATTTGGGAAAACACTAGGCTTTGCTAAGTTTCTTTTATGTTTATGTTAAAGCGGATGCAATGATAATAATATGATCATTTAAAAGAAAAACAAAACATAATTATATTTTACCGAAGTTTTCCACTTACAAATTATAGAAGAACAACACATTTTTGCTAAATCGGATAATTTGAACAGAGGTACCCTAAGGTACGTTTCAACAGAGTCCATTTACATTCACATAACTATGTTTCTAAACGTCTGGTGCCTGTTAAATTATACCTAATTTGATGCATTCGAATGAAAGTTGTGAACTTAGGAATGTATGGTTTAGGTTAGGTAATTTTTATGGTAGGCCAGAGCTGGTGAAATAATTCGGCTAATGTTTTCAAATGTCTGGCATGCGTTATACAATAATACAATGGTTTTTGTCCAATATATATTGCTGCAGCCCATTATTCAGAAATTATGGAGAAAAGAAAAGAATTCGGTGCAACTAAATATAAAATATACAAGTAAACCTAAGAACATATGAGCGTGATCAGTTATTTGTATTACAGACACCATAACGGACACGGTTAGTCGCTTGATTTTTTTTCAAATTTAGTTCGGTTTCGATAAATCGGTAGAGGTACCGGAATATTAAGATGGAAGAAATACAAAATATATAAAGACAATTAGGTGAATGGGTCATGTCATTTGTAAATCATAGGCGAGTAATTGAATCCTGTCGCAACAGCCGCTTTGAATATCAAGTATTAGAACGGGCGGACTTAGATCATCCAGTTATAATCCTAAACTGAGCTTTGAGATTTCAATAACATTCATGGTTTATAGTTATTCCCTTGAGGGATTGCAGAGGTGGTGGGTCCTTTTACTTTCTTAAAACATAATTCACAAATTTCATTTCTCAGTGTGCAATCTAAGAAGCATTTTTTCCCCAAATTCTAAAACTGAACTCAAAATTACATTTAAGCCGTAGAAAGGAATCGACCAATTGACTTAACCAATACAGTTACATACTACGTTTTTCCCCCCTCCTCGTATATGGGTTTTCCCTAAAAGTGTGATTTTCGTATAATCAACTATCAAAGTGTTGACAGGCAATAAGAAGCATGTGCTCTTTAAATTTGGTCTAGCCTGTTCCATTTATTTCCTGTTTGAATATGAAAGTCTACATTTTCATGATCTTCCATGAAAAACTGCATACTTCTAACTTCATGACTTCAGTTTCTGCTGTTGGGCATTCCGGCTCTCTTCCTTGTTTATATCTAAAAGCATCGATTTTTAAAGTATCTCCAAACATTCTAACAGAACGAATTTTGTAAAATTCCTTTACGTTGGGAATCTACGTTCCCATTTCTGTGACTTTAACTTCATCTTTTTGTTTTAATGTTTACATTAATTTTGGCGATTGCAGCATCAGCCATTTGTCATGGGAGATGGTATCATTTTCTTCTCATTCCTTCATATTTTATCTCCTAAAGACACGGATTTTTAAAAACTCTTTCACATACCAGCGTAGGTAAATAATCTAAGAGGCATTTTTTCTGTAATGTTCATTCCACGTAAGATGGGAGTTGTACCAGATTCGTCCCTTTTTACCCCTAAAGTTCGCTTATTACGGCATGTTTGTTCCGTAAAGGGACATGAGGATTTTTTTATGATTCTCGTTGTAACCATTTGGATTGGGCGATTTCTGTATTTTTACCTGTTTCTATCCCTAAAAACAAGAATTCCTAAAAACTGTTTCTTGCCGCTTTCTTACTCCAGAAGAGGGATACGGACAACAATTTTCATGATTCTGTTGTGAGTTAGAATTGTAGTTTATCGTATATTGTATTTCGTATGTAATGATAAATATTGGTGACACCATTGGTGTCAGCAATTCGCAACAAGTGCAACACGAGCTGTTTATTGTTTATGCTAGCTGTTGTGTTTATGCTAGCTGTTTGAGCCAGGAGATGGTACCAGATTTTTTGCCAGTTTTAGCCTGTCTTAACCCCTAAGATGATTAAATTCAAAAAAACCCTTTCTAGAAAGAGCAAAACGAAAACCAATTTCCATAATAGTACTCGTATTTTTAGCCGTCTGACTTGGACGATGTCAATCAGTCACTAACGCGACAATTTTATATACGAGTATGTGGAAGTTTATTGATTAGGATAAAAATGGTATTCGCCAATTAAGTATAGATTTTACAATATTAAACTTTTGTGTTTTTCGAAAAACCGAAACACGAGAGCGGTCCCAAAACTATCCGACTGATAGATGGTGCCAATAGTTTGAACAAAATTATTTTTGTTTGTTATTTATGTTCTAAGTTCCAACGCTACGTTATATAGTATTTTTATTAAACCCATCAAAAGTGAACGATTTCAGTGAATTTGTAAATATGAAAAAATTGGTCACCGTTATGCAATTCAGTATTTCCATTTGAAATGTCTCAGCAAAACCAACATTAAAGCCGAGCTAGATTCAAATCTGAGGAAGTCTGTTCCTTTGTTTACGACTGGAAAATATTGCGTAGCAGAGTTTAAACGAGGCCGTACGAGGTGTCCACGCCAGACACGGTTAAGAAAATACATAAAATGGTATTGGATGATCGTCGATCGTGAGCAAGCTGAAATGATAGACATTTCAAGAAGTGTTTGCATCGCATATCGACCTAAGATTTGCCGCGTTTGCTTTCAATACAGCAAAACCAGGGTCGCAAAAAAAGCCGAATTTTTGCGTCGATTTATAACCATTGATAAGACATGGGCCCACCACTTTACACCTGGGACAAAAGTACAATTAAAGCAGTGGACTGGAATGGCAGAATCGCGTCCAAAGATGACGAAGGTGGTTCCACCTGCAGGCAAGGTCGTAGCGTCTGTTTTCGGGATTATTTTTATTGATTATCATCAGAAAGGAAAACCCATTAACGCCGAATATTGTGATAAAATTATGGAAAATGACCCGATTTGGCAAAAAATAAATTGTTGTTTCATCAAGAAAATTCTCTAGTTCACACATCCACTATTGCAATGGCCAAAATTAATAAATTAAAGTTCGAATTGCTTCATCACGCATCTTATTTGCCAGATTTAGCTCCCTCGGACTACTTTCTATTTCCAAATTTGAAAAAATTAGTCGGTGGTAAAAGGTTTGCCAGCAGTGAAGAAGTGTAGCCTGCGGTTGATGGCTATTTCAAGGAGTTTGATAATACAGAAGCTGTTGAATATCGCTGGAAAAACTGTATCGAACTAAAAGGAGATTATGTTGAAAAAGTAAGACAATTTTTCCCAACTTTCTTGGTCGACCGTAAAATGGATGCATTGCCAACGTCCTTACCAACAAATACTCATTTTGACAGTATATTTGTGTTGTTTGCTCGCGTAGCTCAATCAGACAACTTCACACGATGATTTCGCATTAGTGATTAAATAAATAAACAATAGAATTGACCGCTGCTGCTTAAGCAATACCCCCAAACTATCAATATGGGTTCCATTTGGGAAATCCGCAAAAGCTATTCCACCTATTTCTCTAGCTATTATGGTTTAGATGTTTCATTTTCAGCCTGTTGTGACGTGTAGCGTCTTGAACAAACAAGCACGTATTTTAAGCGAAATCTAAGTTTTTTTTTTAATATAAATTTTTATAAATTCAATGACACAAATGTTGACGACAACGAGCCTAAAATCTGAAATATATACACAGAATTTTGTTTTATATATTCCAATATTTCTTACAATTCTGTTTGCCCAAAATTCAAATCAACTAAAAATCTCGAAATGAATTTACAATTAAAACTAAAGTTAGATCTTGCAATTACTAGATGACCGTTCTGCCAAATGAAAAAAAGTGGTCTAAGGTGCACCGTGAAAGACAGCATAAATAGTTGCCAGATCGTTGATCAAAGGAAGTAATCGTTTAAGGAACACAGCGATTTGCTGAATAATAAATTTACCACTCAACATAGCTGTTGTCTGCTTCCTAAATTTTCGGTCTGATGATATCACTTTTTTAATTGCATCTTTGAGTAAACCTGGGTTAGCCTTTGAAAGGCTGACTGAGAATTGAATAGTGACCCATTACTTTAGCAGCAATATTTCAGACCGTAACTTTTTTACTCATCACATTTGTGACGAAACTTGTGAAAATGTTTATCCAGTAACAGTTTACTTATTAATCTATCAATATCGACAGAATTTCGCAAAATATCGCAACCTTGACAACTCCGGTCATATTTAACCAAGTCAGTAAATAATTACTTTGGTTCTCACCAAAAGTTTAGATCTTATTGCTTAAAAACTAGTTTCCATTTCCACAGATAATTTT
Source organism: Philornis downsi (assembly GCA_019455685.1). Classification (NCBI taxonomy): domain Eukaryota; kingdom Metazoa; phylum Arthropoda; class Insecta; order Diptera; family Muscidae; genus Philornis; species Philornis downsi. Next base: position 3,515,670 of record JAHXMU010000027.1, on the reverse strand, counting down.
GATTTTAGACTCTTTGCCTTCCTATAACAACCGATAAAGAATACCAGTACAGAAATTTGACTTACATACATAATTTTGACATACATATATATACCTTCACCCAGCTTCCTTTGCTTTGATGCGCAATTGTGTCCTGCCAAAAGGGACGTGATAAACCTCAAAGCTCTTGTCGACAAAGACTCAGAATTACCGCACAGTAATGAATTTACAACTACTATTTTCATTCCCAGATAGTATCTTAGCAAACCTTTAACGTGAACCAAATTTTACTGAATATAGCATAATTATGTGGAAGAAGCTTAGTCGATCGTTTTTGTAAGATGCATCAAGTATCTCAATGCAACGCTGCACATTTTGAAGTCATTCGTTACTCAGTATAACACTTACTTGGCAACATACTTATTAACATAAATATACTTACATTTTTATAAACCAACACACTGAATTAGCAGCCATCTTGGCAACATCATTTTTTGTAAAAGTTAACCAATAAATAAAATTATTTAAAAGTAATAATAAATCAATATTTATTATTTACATGGTGCCGAAACCCGTGCTCAATCTGCAAAAGGAAAAATCATATTGAGTTACAAGAGGATCATCAATTTTGAATCATCAATTTTGAGATCAAAATTCAAATTTGTGGTTAAGCTCACAACGTGACAACGATGACCGATACTTACAATTTTCTTCGACCTCCAAAGCCATTGATAGTCGAACATGATAAGGATATGGCCAAGGAATGGAAGTTGTGGAAGCAGCAATACCAATATTTTGAAGTGGCAACAGGCTTATCATCCAAAACATAAGATGTTCAGATCGCCACATTTATGTCAGCCATTGGTTATACTGCGATTCAAATATATAACTCACTGCCTGCTACGACAAATCAAACCCTTGCACTGGTAAAGGAACAATTTGAAACATATTTTACACCGAAATTAAACACCACATTCGAAAGGTATAAGTTTCATAAATTAGTGCAGAATGAGGGTGAAACAATTGACGAATACATTACCCGATTGAGGCTCCAAGTACAAAACTGTGCTTTCGGGGAGCTTACTGATAGCCTACTCAAGGATCAGTTGGTGCTGGGTATAAAAAGTGACAACCTCCGCACAAAATTATTGTCAGAAGACACAACACTTACAAAAGCTATTCAAATTTGTCAGGCAACTGAATTAGCACAGAAGCAAACTGCTGAAATACACAGTGAACACGAAAAGAGTATAAATATCGTACAGCATTCTAATAAAATTAAATCCTTTGACTGTCGGAACTGTGGAAAACATCATGCGGTAAGAAATTGTCCAGCATTCAAGCATATTTGTAAATTTTGTAAACGAAGGAACCACTACGAAAGTATGTGCAAAAGCAATACTGTCAAAAACAATTACAAACACAGAGATGTTGCTTATTGCGAGCAAGCAGAGATGGAAGACACCTCAAATGAGAGTGATAATGAACTTTTTATCGGTTGCATTTCTAATGAAAATAGCGTAAATAATGGTAAATTTACAGAAACTTTACTAATTGGCGGATCATCACATGAAATTAAGCTTGACACTGGTGCTCAGTGTAACGTTCTACCAAAATATATTATTGATCGTACATCAACAACTATACAGCCCTGCAAAGTAAAGTATTTAGTTTCGTTTGGCAACCACAAAATGAAAGTAGTGGGTAAAGCATTTGTGAAATGTCAAATTGCCGGCAAAACATGCAAAATTCACTTCAAGGTTGTAAACAACAAAGTCGAGCCAATTTTAGGTGCAGTTGCTTGTGAGAAGTTACACTTAATTAAAAGAGTACAAGAAGTTCAGGTAAAGAATGATATTTTTGAAGGCCTTGGCTGTATGATGAATTTTATTCACGACATCGATTTGGTAGACAATCCTCAGTTTGAAATCTGCCCAGCTAGGCGAGTGGCCTTCAAAATCAGAGATGATGTAAAATCAGAGCTAGACAAAATGGTTAAACTAGGTGTTATCGAACCTACTAGTAAGCCCACTCCCGCGGTGTCCCCGATGATTATCGTACGTAAAAACAACAAAATAAGAATCTGTATGGATCCGTCCAGTGTGAACAAAAACATTAAAAGGCGACATTACCCCATGAACACCTTGGAGGAGATATCAGCACAGCTGCGTGGTGCAAAATACTTTACGTTGTTGGACTGTAAACGTGGATTCTGGCAAATTCCAGTGTCAGAGCGTACAAAAGAAATACTGACGTTTTCAACACCTTGGGGCAGATATTCTTGCTTAAGATTACCCTTTGGAATATCGTCAGCCCCTGAAGTATTTCAAAGCGTAATGCAACAACTTTTTGCCACAATACCGAATGTTAAAGTCGCAATAGATGACATTCTAATACATGCCACCAGTCTATCGGAATTACGTATAACTACTTCAAAAGTGATTGATATCATTGGGAAGAATGGTCTAAAGCTAAATAAGGAAAAATGTGAGTTTGAGCGCCAACAAGTAAAATTTTTAGGACACATTATCAGTGACAGTGGTATGTACCCAGACCCCGAAAAAGTCGATGCAGTCAATAGACTTAAACCACCAAAAAGCCGCAAAGAGCTGCAACGTGTCCTGGGTAAATCCACATACCTCAGTAAATTTATTAAAAATTTTTCTCACATCACAGCACCACTCAGAGCTTTGCTCGAAAAATCAAATACTTTTCATTGGGACGATGCCCAGCAAAATGCTTTTGTTACATTGAAAGAAACAATCAGCAAGCCACCAGTACTAGCACTTTATGATGTAAATAAGGACGTAAAACTCCAGGTAGACGCAAGTTCATATGCCATGGGAGCTGTATTGATACAAGAGGGCCATCCTGTAGCATATGCCTCAAAATCTTTATCGGATTGTCAATCTCGATACTCACAGTTGGAAAAGGAAGCATTAGCTGTAAAATTTGGTTGCGAAAAATTTCACCAGTATATTTGGGGTAAGCGGTTGACAGTAGAATCCGATCATAAGCCATTAGAATCAATATTTAAAAAGCCATTACATTCATCACCTATAATATTGCAAAAGATCAGATTAAGTCTACTTACCTATAACCCAAATATTGTATACAAGCCGGGTGAAAAGATGTATTTAGCGGACCCGTTAAGTCGAGATTGCCACAACAAATGCGAAAAGGATGAAGAAGAAAGTCTAGAAGTACAAACAATCCTTTCGATATCTCATAAAGAACTAGAGAACTTAAAAAATCAAATACAGTCTGATAATTCATTACAAATTCTTAAAAAACTTATAATCAACGGTTGGCCAAAATCAAAAAGTCAATTGCCTCCAGAAATCCAGCAGTATTGGCATTTTCGAGAGGAACTCTCGCTCAACGATGACGGAATAATCTTTAAAGCCTCAAAAGTGGTAGTACCACTCAAGATGAGGTCACAGTTTCTAAAATACATACACAACGGACATTTCAGTTATGTTAAATGTGTTAGAATGGCAAGGGAATCACTATTCTGGCCGCGAATGAGTAAAGACATATTTGATTATATTATGCAATGTCCAGCGTGTCAGGTATATCAACGCAAAAATACTAAACTTAAAACTGGAGAGAAAGAAATACCAAAACACGGCTTTGATATTGGTGCCACAGATCTGTTTCATTTTAACAACAGAGATTACATAGTATTTATTGACAGTTACTCTGGCTTTTTAAAATTTAAAATGTTGCCGGAAACAACCACCAAGCAAGTTATTTTGTTTCTAAAAGAAATTTTCGCAACATTTGGACCAACCATAACGCTCGAAACGGACAATGGTCCTCAATTTTCAAGTAGCGAGTTTAAAATGTTTTCATTAAACTGGAAGTTCAACCACCATACAAGTTCTCCATATCACCCGAGTGGAAACGGTCTAGCAGAGAAAGTAGTTCAAATTGCAAAAAATATTTTAAAGAAGTCTGCTTACGATAATAGCGATTGTTATTTAGGTCTTCTGAATTACATGAACACACCCAGAGGTAATTTGGGTTCTCCTTCACAACGTTTGTTTGGCCATGAAGTAAGAGGAATGCTTCCAATTACACAACATAAATTGGTAACTCCAGGTCAACTGAAAATTTCAGAAGCACTCAAAGAGGAGAGAGAGAGACAAAACGATTACGCCGATCGTGGCGCCAAGGATAAGTTGCAACAATTTAACAATGGCGATCCAGTGGTTACTCGTATAATCAACCAAAAAGAGTGGAACCCAGGGGTTATCAAGGCGCAAATACATCCACGATCATATTTAGTAGAAGACGAACGAGGTAATCAACACCGTAGAAATTTCATCAACATTCGACCAACAAAAGCTGCATTTAATAGACCATCAGAGGCTATAGGGGAAGACATTCCGACAATGGAGGAGGTTAGTCCGAAACAACCAACAGACACGTCGGCTCATGAAAACGTGCCCCCACTCACCTCGCCATTGCTTAGACGATCGACTAGAGTTCGGGCCCCTCCTCAACGCTTGCAGTACACTTAGCTTCCTTTGAAAAAGGAAGATGTAAGATGCATCAAGCATCTCAATGCAACGCTGCACATTTTGAAGTCATTCGTTACTCAGTCCAAGATCAAAAAAAGGACGCCAAGTTCGATCAAATTTCAAGGTTTTTCTCACTGTTTTCTTCGATTAGCATGGCGTAGTGCATCAGGAGTTCTTACCATAATGTCGTACGGTAAATAAGGAGTATTACCTTGAAGTTATGCGCCGTTTGCGTGTAGCAATACCAAAAAAACGCCCGGAATTGTGGAAAAAAATGCATGGCTTTTGTGTCATGATAATGCACCTGCTCACTCATCTTTGCTTGTGAGAGATTATTTGGCCAAAAACAACACCGTTATTATGTCTCAGCCACCGTATTCAACAAATTTGGCTCCCTGAGACTTTTTCCTGTTCCCAAGATTGAAGAGACCCATGAAACGACGGCGTTTTGCGACAATTGAAGAGATAAGAATCGAATCGCTGAGAGAGAGAGAGAGAGAGACAGAACTGCTTCGAGGATTAGAAAAAACGCTGGCACAAGTGTATTATAACTGAGGGGGGTACTTTGAAGGAAATTGAAAATTCACCTTATTTTTTGAACACATCTCGTATACCGTGGATCAACTTTGACAATTCTTAGCGCTTGTGTTGTTTCGTCTTTTGTCAGTTTTCTTGTTTTTAGTTTTTATATTATAAAGTTAAGTTGGGTGACAAGTTAAATGGTTGAGAATCATGTGCAAATGCTATCTTTGTTATCAAAATGAGTGTTCTCTTGCGGCAACAATGAGCTCATTCCTCCCCAGTATCCTTGGACGTTCATCTATAGGTAATTGGTTATTCAATGCTTGGCCGACGAAATTCGTGACGACAAGTTCAGTGAACAATTAGCCAACTCTCGTACGTGAACGAAACGCAATATCTGTTGAAAATATCCGTGCTATCCGTGAGGGTGTGCAGGAGAACTTGTGGCAGTCAATTCCGTGCCGCGCCCGGCACCTTGTGAGGAAAACAACTTGACGAAATTTTCGCCGCTGAAGAAAATCTAACTCGCGACAACATTGCGAGATTTTAAACAATGTTAATCCACACCATATTCATCAACTGCGGGTCCACGGCATCATCAGTCCACACTGCTTCGAAGCAATGATGAAGTTGCTACCACCGTCAGTGGAAATCATAACCCATCGATGATAACTAATTTCCATTGGCAAAATTCGGACGTTATGAACATGAACGATGTGTGATTCCAATTGGATGGAGCTATTCGCCATACATCTGATGACACAATGGTCATGGTTTTCTCACACAGATGTGACGTAATCTGCCCACTGAGATTGTTCGTTTTGATAGGTCTTTCGATCATTGTCATTCCTAAATCTTTCAAATAAAAAAAAAATTCATGGATACCCTAAACGCAAACTTATTTCGTTAAATTTTAACATGTCTCCCTTCGGCAAAACTTTATGTCAATTTAAAAAGAAAGTCTTTTATTCTTCTATGTATTATACAGCTTTTGGCTGTTTTCTGGATTCTGTGTGGAGAGGTTACTTCAACAATTTACCGAAAGGATCAAGAATGAGATAATATCTCTCAATCCCATTACCCCCTTTTAGCTTCGGGCAGGCAGTATTGCAGTCAACTGTATCAACGGGGACCAATATTTATCAACGTTTTAAGTGACGATTCTGGAGTGAAATGTTTTTATTTGCAAATTTCTGACCTCATCTGTATTTAAAGATTTATGGGTAGAAATGTAGATTTTGGAGATATGGTTTGTTTAAACATGGTAATACAAAATTTTTCTCTGGTTTTTTTTTATTCGACAGACCGGAAATGGGGAATATTATCACTATAATTATTTAATTATTATTACGTCTGTGTCATGTCTGTAGGAAAAAATTGTCAATATGAAGAAAACCCCGTTTTTGCAAATTTCGAGATTCTGAGGTGTTCCTGGAGTTAGTTATATTTGTATTTCAACGGTTTTAATTTGAGTGTCTCTTTTCATCAACAGCTGAAAAATCGTGGATTATTTATTTATTTTTTTCATATCTGTATGGAATATGGCGTATTACATTTAGGTGAAAATACCAATCTCTTACGTTTTTTTGAAACACACTTTCAAGCTATCCGACAAATTATAATCATATATCGTACATTTTATTTTTTGATTCAAAGAGATTTATTTTTCGATCAAAAAATTAACCGTTTTTTGGTTTACATTATTCCGCTCCTACGGTAATGATTATTTCTGAGTTTTAATTTTGCTCGATTTATAATAGTTGTTTGTTGGGTTTTATAATATTTCACATTTATAAAACATGACAGTTATATTATAAAACATGAATGATTGCTGATGTATCTTTTGTTGGGCATTGTGTTGCTCCGATTGACTGAGGATAAAATGATGGAAATGTTAACCGATTTAATAAAGCTTCCACGCAAAATGTGTAATCTTCCAGAGGCATATTTTTGGCACAGAAATTTAAGGCACGACAATATTACAGGGTTATCCATTTAGTATCCGCCGGCCTTTAAAGGCCACCAGCTGTTAAATACCTGTTATCTATAGTGTTCTTTATTTAGTAGGAGGTTTGCCATTTACGAATATGGATCGTTTAACAATCGTAAATATAGTTAAAACTTACTACAGAAGTGGTGATTTAAATGTGGGCACATTTCATGCTTAACGGGGTGATTATGGTCGTCGTAATCTACCTACTGTTGAAGGAATTGGTAAGATTATGAAGAGACTGGAAGCGTAACAGATGTGGTCAGGCCTATGCAACACCGCAATGTATGAGCTGCCGAAAATATTGCTTCTGCTAGTGAAACTGTGGCGGATAATCCAAATTTAAATTCAGAGCGCTGTGGCCCTATAATAACCGTTTTTTTGTTTTTTTTTTTTGTTTGCAATTAAAAATTATGAATTGAACTATATGTGCTTTCAACAAGACGGCGCACAGTGGGATTGCTTCATACATTTTTGTGCAATAAATATAAGGAGTTGTCGTAGAGTCTTGCAATTCAGCATAGAGCGTTTTATGACGTAGAGTAGCAAAAATATAAAGTTTCATCCAAATCGACCACGCCCATCGGCCACCGCCCATACAACTAAAAATGAAATTTTCGTATACATTTTTTTCTGTTAGGTAGAAATTCTTGTAACTTGGAATGGATCATCTATAATACGAAAACAAAATTTTTGGAAAGTTCTATCTAAATCGGCCACGCCCACCGCCCACCGCCCATACAACTCAAAATGAAATTTTCGTATAAATTTTATTCTGTTAGGTAGAAACTTTTGTAACTTGACATGGATCATCTGTACTACGGAAACAAAAATTTTGGAAAGTTTCATCTAAATCGGCCACGCCCATAGTCTATATTACTCAGAAAAAATAACCATTTCACCCACTACCCGCCTGACTTATTTTCTGTAAAAATATTTAGTAGGATTGCCTAAAATAAAATAATTAGTTACATGTGTAAGGAAACTTATTTACTTATTCATCTATCATTTCTTTTACAATATCATCTAATTCCGAATGTTGTTTACGAGGTTGACGCCTTATTTTACTAAGAAAAGGATCTGATGACACCAAGAGACGGTTGAAAACATTAGAGTTAGTTGCCATTCTATTGCATTTTCTTGAAAACATCACTTTTGACCACTTTTGAAATGGTTTATTGTAGGCAACATGAAGAATGCACTCCATAAACTTGATGCGGGCGTGCAACGAGGAAATCCCCAATTTGAGGGCAACTACGTCTAAGTTGTTCATTTGTGTTGGTTTTGCTTTACAAATGTAGCAAACAGCTGCTGACGAGGTTTTCGTAACTGTTTGAGCAGTCTTGCCATCCAACATTGTAAACAGCAAATTGTGAATAACACTAAATTGCTTTCCACCAGCTAAAACTACAGTATTCTTCAAAGCACCAATATCAGAATTTATTTTTTGAACTATGTTTAAAACATGTTCTTTAGTTTCCTTTGCAAATTGAAAGCAGATTGGACGGCAATACCTGGTTGAAGAAGGATTTTTGTTCCGCCAGTATTCCTCTTGCGAAGTTGACTGTAAAGTAAGCGGAACTATTGCCGCTAAGAATATACTTTTATCGCTTACATCATCTGCTAAACTCTGTTTGTATTCAACGTGGCCAGAGGAGCCATCGCAACGCCACTTGCTGATTAAGGTCAAGTTAGTGGTGTTCATGCGCTTAATTTCTTCATCCGAAAAACTGTGCAACAAACGGCTTACGGTGTGGTCCAATAAACTTTGTAAATTTACAGACGCATCTATTTCGGATACTTTGATTTCACTAGGATAGCATTTTTCTTTTTCCTCTCTTACTTGAGCATATGTTGGTAAGATATCATATCCTTCATCTTTGAGCGCATGTTTGATACTTTCGTACTGGTTCCTTGTAAGATCTGCATCCATTAGCATGGCCAAAGCACACGCTGCCGGAATGTAAGAATGCTTACTTTTTGTTTTATCTGCCATTTCACTCTCCATTTTTAAATGTTTTTGGGAATAGTTTGACGCCAACTCAGCAGCTTTATATATTTTTGAGCGATTTTCACAATCTTCGAAGTCTTTTGTTGGCCTACCCTTACACTTTAATTTATTTATTATATTTCATCAAATCACTGAAATTTGTACTGTGAAATTATTTATATTTAAAACGTACCTTCAAACCATTTTGCATTGTTCTTGTTTTAAAAAAAATACTCGCGATTATTCGATGATTCTTTAATTCGCTTAAAAAAATCACCAAGAAACCGCTTTCGAATTGCTGTTTTAACAATGTCGATTTCTTCTTCTGTAAAAAGCGAGTTTTTTGCTTTTATAAAACCGTTTAATAAATCAACATTGCTATTTAAGCGACAAAGCTCGGTAGCTAGTTCAAAATTCGATATTGAAAAAAAAAATAATTTTTTAAACTATTAGAAATTAAAAGGCGCGACTGATAACTTTGTTCGCTTTTCTGTTTGTTGTTTTGTTTTCACTTTATTCTTTACGCATTCTTTCGAATAGCTGTCAAAAATCGTTAACAAATTGTTGTTATTGTTGAAAGCATTTAAACGTATTTAAAGTATGCACCATATACGTGTTTTGTCTTTATTTCTTTGCTTAATTTGTAGCGTAATTTCTTGTGACTTTCATAAAATTTATAACTTTGTTCAGCAGTATAAAATATTATAAGGATTTTCTTCTATAAATCGCAATAATATACTCCCTTCCTTCATTTTATTGCAGTCAGAGCATGGAGGTCGCCGGAGCTAACCTTTTTTTCATCCAAGGAAAACTTAGAACACTGAAATTTCTAGGGCTTTTTTTAAATTTAAATAGTTTCGAAACTATTTATGCTATCCAGTTGTCTTTTTTTCTTAAAGAATCACAAAATACCATATTTTTAGAACAACATGACATAAAATAGTTAAACGAACAACAAATATGCATATACAGGCCCTCAAGTTGCATTAAAATCTTAGTCGTTTTGCGCTTTACTTCTCCCAAGCATTTTTAAGCAATTATTTTTCGATAAAAAATTATTTTTTTCAAAAAAGCAATGATGAATTTCTCTTAACTGAATAGTTCCGTACAAAATTGCATCATTACATTTTTAATATTTTACAGTCGAAAAATAGACTTTTTGCACTTAGAATCTCACTGTGCGGCGCCACGATCTACCGATTTTGGCTTTATTGCATGAGAAGTTTCCAGAAAACGTTGGGGTATATAAAAACAAACATTCGTCAAGTCATAGCCGAGATACCGCTCGAAATGATCCACTGCTGCAACAAATCCAGAAGCGCTCATTTAGATGGCATTGTATTTCATACAAAATGACAATGATAACCCATTACGTTGCTTCAGTATTTTTTGAATGTCTGAAAAGGATACTAGGTTGATTCAAATATATGAAAGGCAAGTGTTGTTTTCCAGTACACACAAAACGTGAATGTGCCATCACAATCCTATTAACAGTAAACTCCCTTATAAACAAACACGCATTGCCTGTGTCCATTCTTTGATTAGAATTAACTAATTTCCATCCGATTTGCTATAAATTCTTTCGATGAGTTCGGCGGTCAGTTTTTATAACTTCTATATCGAGTTATTGATCGACATGAGCTATTTCGTAGGCGATTGCTAATAAAGCTTACAGACTATATGAACAAAGATCAGACCCATATCTGCGTTTTTCTTTCTCTCTCTCTCTCTCTCTCTCTCTCTCTGTATATCTTAATAGAACATTAAATCTTCACCTTTAACTCTTGTTTGTTCATTTAGTGTTCATAAAAGCACATGTTCATCAGATAAACAAGAATGGCTAAGGCGGCGATAGTGCCTCGGGGTCTGTCTGCATAAATTTGGTATTGTCGATTTATTTCATCTACTGGTGTTAAAATCAACCAAAATACACCTATTGTTTATAAGGCATGAAAAATACAACTTTGAAATATTGGGGACCGCTTGCCATAACCTGCCTCGCATACATACCCAAAAATTTTAATATATCTCGGAATATTAAGAGGCGAAGAAATTCGCATAAGTTCTCTAAATGAGGAATATTATAAAACTTATAAAAAACTCTCACAAACTCAAAAATAATGGTTGTTATTAATTTTTGGAACAAAAATTATGGACAAAAAGGTCATGATATATTCCATTATTCCAACACTAAAAAATAATATATGTGTAATTAGAACTTTCCAACTGATGTTCTTTATCTTTGATTTTCTTCTTTAAAATGACAAAAAATACCTATTATTTGCTGTTACTGATTGTAATCCTTTAAAAAGTTTTATTTATTCTGCAAATCTTGGCGTTCTCCCCCCCAATACTTACAGGTACAGTGAATTCATATTTTCTGGTTACTCCAATCCCAGGCTGCTTCAGCTTTGTACTCGTATATACTCGTACATTGCTACCAATTGCATTGCTTTAATTTAAAGTAACATATTTTGTGGATAAAGACTGACATTCAAGATGAATTCAACAGAATTGAATTAATTTTTGACCTGCACATTTCATCTGATTCCATCCTTATGTATACCACAATATCTGCAATCCCTTTTTAAATTGTTTCTCTCTTTTAACTTGCGTACTGCAGTTGATAAAACAAATAAAATATCTCGTGTCTAAATAAAGCCAGATGTTATAATTAAAATTTTTATTTTCTATTGTTTTACATTTTCATGTTGTTTGGTTACCAAATGCAAAATGCGGAAATTCGTTTTGTCTGTGAACTTATTCATTTACTACATATATATATATATATACATACATACATGGCCATATAAAAATTGAGCGAAATATCAATTTTTGCTATTTTTATCCTTTGTTATTAATATAAGGGAAATTATTAATACGTGGAAAAAACTGCCACTGCGGACCAGGGTTGATACAGTTTATAAATGTACATTTGCACTTCTGCATTTCAATAAATACTTTTTAAATTCCAGGAGAACGTTAGAATAATTTCATTCAAATTTGTGCAAGCAACTTTTTAAGTCGCCAGTTTATTGAAATGATAGAATTTATTCTTTTCAACCAATTTTAGATAACAGTACGACAACGACATTCAAATCAGTAGTAGCCAATGCTAAAAATTAAATTAATACCAATTCCATATCGAGTATAAAATAACACTATATAAGCCACGAAGTACTACATGTATAGTTGAGATTCGAACAAACAAACTCGATTGTCGAATCCTCTTTTTATTATTTTTTTTATTATTTATTTTATTTTATTTTATTATTTTTTTATTATCTTCGAAGGAAATTTAATTTAAAAAATATGGATGTGAACCATTCAGAGATTTTAGTCAAGTTAACTGGCATGGGCATGGTTAATTACTACTCTCTTATCGAAAAATACTCTGAATTAATGCACAATAAAAAAGTGGCAGAACTAACTTGACTAGCTGCCTGATGCTAAAATATATTGAATTAAGCGCAATTGATTGAAAGGCAGCAGCCTACGAATATACCTATATGGGGTAAATTAGGTAATATGATACTGGAATGTTTGGCGACCGTTATAAAGTACAATTGGGAAATATTTAAGTTAAGGGAATTTGCGAGGGAGATGCCAGAAGGGGTATCGTCTATCTTCATTCTCGAGGTTATGTTTATCCAAGATACGATGCTAGAAGGATTAAACCTATCATTTGCATAGAAGGGAACCAGAAGGGAAATAGCTCCTTTTCCATATTTACCAACAATACAAATTAATACTACGTGGCTCCAAATGACATGGTACAGATTATATTTCGGAAAATTTGTCAATTTGTATAGAAGATTGTTCGGTAACTGCCATTGAACACGGCGTAAAGTAAATCCACAAATCTGCCGTGAAACGATTTTAATTTGCCCACGTACAAAATTCAACAGAAATTAAATTAATTCCCAAAAAGGCCGTAAAACGCAACGTTTTTTACAAAAAAAAAAAAAATCCCACCTTCATTTGTTCACATCAATGGCCACCATATCCCGGACTTACCCAACGGAGCCTTCCATCCATCGGGCCACATTTATGCTGCGTGTGTAGCCTTCGCGGACTGACTCGAACAATAACTAATTTTTCTTAAAATTTGCAATGTTTTTACGATAAATTTAATTGGTAACACTTAAATTGAATAATTTCTGTGGGAGATACTAGAAGGGCTTGATTATTCGAACGATTTTTTTCCAGTTTTACCCAGCAATACAATTGATAATAAGTCACTGCATTCTACAAATGAGGGATTACAGGGGAAAAATACAAATAAAATTATCATACCTCAGAAGGGTCCTAACAAGCGCCGAATGTGTACTAAATTTCACCGAATTTTTGGCAATGAAAATTATTGCTAGGCAATAAATGGAAGTTGGGTGATGGTATATTTAAGTGACTAAAGTTCCTATATTAGTTTTATTCAATCTTCTCAGAGAGAGTTTATACGAGCCATTTATTTTGCTATATTGTCTGTAATTTCCAGCAAAAAGTGCAAAATGTTTTGCAAATCAGATGTATAGGACTACGTATTTGGCGTTCTTCCTAAGCCAATCTAATTTTAAAACGTTTTAAATGCAAAACCTTTATAAAGAAGGACCCAGATTTATTCGTTTTCTCAATGTAATTATGTGAATATTTTATGTCATTAAGGAAGAAAGTTCGTCAATTTCCGAACGAAAAAAATTATCCTTTGTTATCCTCTGGGATTATTTGCAGATTACACTAGCCAACAAGGTTTTGGACTGGAGCAACCAAATATCATTCTTAGGGTAATTTGGTGGACTGAATTCAAATCTGCAATTGGTTTCTCTTTGTCACGTCAGGTTTACGAGATACGAAAAAAATGTTTATTTAAAAATCAATGAATTGCGTTATTAGAACATTGTTTGTATTTTGTTGGTTCGGTCTCACGTATTAGAGTCCAGCAATAGCCTCCCAACATGCTTTTGTCCCAAAATTCTTGATAATTTCTTTTAATTTTCATTAAATTTTGGTGAGCACGCTCTCCTTGTTCGTCACTCGCCGCACGTGGTAACTTTTCAATAATTCAGCAACAATTTGTCTGTAGTTTTCACTCTTATTGTTTCCAAGAAACCTGTTCACGATGCTCTTGAAAGATTTCCAGGCTCCAATAAACATTGTGAATCATTAAATACCTTCCTTATCTGAGGGCCACCAAATATGTCTTCTTTGATTTCAGCATATGAAATTTTTGAAAAACCCGCTAACAAATATTTAAATGCTGCACCATCTTTGTCCAGAGCCTTGACAAAGTACTTAAAAAGGCCCAATTTTATGTGCAGCGGCGGAAGAAGAACGTCATTTGGATCAATTAATGGTTTATTTGAAATGTTTTGTTTTCTTGGTGAATATTCAGTTCTTTTTGGCCACGTAATGATGACATGCAACGCGACTATCCCATAGACAAAGGAAACAACAATATTTTGTGGAACCTCCTCGCATACCAGTCAACAAACCAATGACTTGAAATAGATTAATTTACAGTTATTTACGATGGTCTATA